>PDHP01000256.1:28256-43857 GCA_003339455.1 Ophiocordyceps camponoti-leonardi (nom. inval.) | reverse complement strand
GGTAGGGAGGCGGGGGGCGGCGGGATCTACGGCGGCGAGGAGTCTCTGGCCGGGGGGGGGGGGGGGGGGGGGGGGGGCAGCCGTAGCGGACGACGCACGGCTGTTGATGGCCATGGCGGCTGCCAGGCCGGTGGAGGGGAAAGAGTCGCGAGTTGCGGCCCTGAGACCTTACGGTCGCCGGCACCCGTTATATACCGGTGGACAGCGGAAGACGGTTCGGAGCGTGAAACGGCCGGAGGTGAACGCGGACGGAGGCTGTTGAAGCGGGAGAGATTTTACGCCGTCTTGAGGGCGAGGCGACGGTCTCGGGGCGGCTGACGCTCGTGTTAGGGGTAGTGCTTAGTTTGCCTCCACAGCACTAACATGCAATGTCATCGGAGGGCGGCTTGTAGTTCTAGGTGCTCTAGCCTCTAGAGTCTGGGGTGCTCTAGGGTAGCCTGTGGCAGCTTCAAAAAAATTCGACTTAAAAAGAAGCCACGACCACATCTACAACAACAGCCTACTAGGTCACAGCTAGTCCCCAACATCATCGGATCACATCCGTGTATTGCGAAAGGCTTCTTTTGTTTTTCGACTACTACATACCTGACCTTACCTAATATCCGTACTGGAAACCAAGCCAATCCAACCATGTCCCGACTCCATTACGATTAAAACTGAAGAGACCTACTCCGTCCAACTCGCTGCAACCCCTTACAGCAGGGCGAAGCCGGCAAACAAGCCCGTCAACACCACCGCCATGCCGTATGTGCGTCCGACCTCGAGCGTCACGCCAGCACCCTTGCTGTCGCTCTTGGAGCCTCCGGGCCCGTCCGTGAAGATGGTGTTGGCGTCATCGGTCGCGGTGGGAGACGACATGGTGCTCGTCGTTCCGTTGCCCTTCTTGGGAGCCGTGGCTCCGCACGGGTGGTCTTCGCGGCATTTACCTTGGCATCTGTGAAGTCGTCAGCAACAGACCAAGGCATTCGAGAAAGGGAAGTCCTCACTCGTTGTCACCATTGCACTTCTTCACGCATTGGTTGCCCCATTCCTGGCAGATGAAGTACGGCAGCGTCAACGTATACTCGGAGATGTTGGGTCGCTGGTTATTGCCGCAGAGACATCCGTAGGTGAGTTGTTTCTGTCGACGTCGTCAGTTGACAGTCCAAGCTCGAGCGAGCTGGCGACATACAGGATCACACTCGTTGATCAACGTCGTCCGGGGCTCCATCTGTTGACATATCAGAGGGCATGTGTTCTTCTCGTCGGCGCACCACGCCTCTGCAACGTCATCAGCACTTGTCAATGGTGTTAGCAGGTGAAAGTTGCTCACGTCTAGTGCTCATGGGCACACTGGAAGGGTCGACAGAGAGATCGGCCCGCGCCACGGCGGAAAATGCGGCCACAGCAGCCCAGACGGTCGACCGCAGAGACGGCATCGTGATGTTGGGAGATGATATGTGTTGAATAGTAAACAGGGAGAACCACGACGGTGGCGGCTCAGTATGACAAAAGAAATAGTTGGGTTGCAGCTGTGCCAATAAGTCGTACTGTTAGCGTCTCGTTTGCCTGCGGCTGGAAGAGCTGGCAGCGATTCGGACCGGGTCGGCCCAATGCGGCGTGAAGTTGTTCACATGGGCGAGCAGCGAGGGATGCAAGACTCACCGAGCGACTAGAGGTGAGAAGAAAGCGAGAGGGAAGAGAGGCGACGACAGGCAGGCGGAGAGTGACAGAGAGATGGACAGGTAGAGAGGAGGAGAAGAGGAAGAGGAGAGAAGAGAGAGAGGAAGTGAGAGGAAGAGAGGGTGCGAGGTCGAGGTATAGATAAGTAGGTAGAAAAGCAGACACCCCTGACCGGCACGAAATGAGCCAACGAGAGACAGCACAAGGGAGAGACAGACAGAACAAGAGCCGTTGCTGGGGCCAGGCCCGGGAGCTACATGCGCGGGCGGGATGGCCGCGCCGGCATGTATAACCTGACCCGCCAACGCTTGAGAGTAGGGGTGCGGCTCCAAAAGGGGCAGATGAGTTGACTGACCTGGTAGCTTGCTAGCCTACCAAGTAGGGACGAGCGCTCAGGATAATCAATCTCATGAGGAGTCACGAGAGGGATTCCGAGGAGGAGTTCTAATAAGAGGAGTATCCGTACCGAGAGGAGCCCGCCCCCCATCCCCTTCCCTTCTCCCCCCTCAGAGGAGCCCTCACAGAGCTGCACGGAAGGGGGCTTTTTTTTTTTTTTACTTCGTATTATGCCGCCACGGATATGCGCATCGAAACACAGCTCTTTCGTGCTGCTCTAGTGCTCTTCGTAGCTGTTGATCACCCGTTGCTATTGGTGGGGTGCAACCTTGAGTGGAGGGCGCAGTCATCGTATTCGTAAAACCTCGTACATACATACGGTGACGTCTTTGGTTGCTATTCGTACCCAATACGAACAGAATTTTTGTTGAGAAGAAGAAGACGAAGAAAAAGAAGCCGATACTCTTCCTCCTCGTCATCATTATTATCACCGTCATCGTATATAAGTACCTACCTAATCATCAACGTCAGCTTGCGATTTTTCTTCCTGTTCAGTGTACCGTTTCCCCCAAACACACGTGGCTGCGCGCGCCGGCCCCCCCGTCGCGAATGGGCTCATGGCTTCTGTGCTATCAGGCCCGGAAAATGAGGCTCAACAGCCCTACTGGCCATTGACCGCTGGCGCATGTCGTCGCAACATCTCCGTCGACTCGCTGCCCCCCGCGATAACTCTCTGCGACAACGAGCACAGTGATCGCAACGCTGCGTGCTGGGCATTGAGTGTCGAAGTCGTCGACCATACAGTCGTCAACGGAAGCGCCTCGAATTTGCTTGGCGCATTTGTCGTCTGGATCGTTCGCGTGCGGACTATCAGCGTAAAGCTGCCCGATATCGCTCACCTCGTCTCTCACTGATGAACCCCTTTCCCCCCCATCCCAGGGCGGCCACATCGATATTCGCAAGCGCTACTCCGAGTTTGAAGGCCTGCGCGCCGAGCTGATACAATCCTTTCCCGGTTACGAGGCTGCCGTTCCATTGCTGCCTCCCAAAAACTTCATCTCCAGATTTCGACCCGCCTTTCTGGAGAAGAGGCGCGCAGGCCTGCAATATTTCCTCCAGTGGGCTTTTCCTGCGCACGATTGTTCCTCCCAATGACTGCTGACCTCGCGTAGCTGCATCATATTGAACCCAGAGTTCTCCGCATCGCCCGTGCTCAGGGCCTTCTTGTTCCCCTGAGAACGCGCAAAGTGGTTTTACTTCTCAGCCACGTGGAATTTTTTTTTTTGGTGTCGCAAGAGGAACAATTCAGCCACCTCCGAGCTAAGAAAGAAAGAAAAGAAGGGAGAAGAATCCTGACTCGATCTCGTCCGGTGTCCGCCATCCTCGACCATAGAAAGCCCAAGAACATGCGTCAGGTGCCGCCATCCGAATATGCCCGAGGTTTTTGATGGCGATGCGAATAGAAAAGCCCGACGTTGGCTCTGCCTTGACGCATGTTAAAAAAGCTGCCTCTGAAATGGTGGCGAATGATCAATCATATTGCGGTCCCACCTGCATCTGCGTCCCGCTAAGGACGCAACTAGCCATATAGACGCGGCTCTGTGCAGGAGGGGCGTCCGGTCGGCGGTCGGCACAGATGCCAAAACGCGCAGCGCTTCAACCGAACATGAGCCTTTCTTCCGATGGCTCAGTGGCCGTGCCCAGAAGTAAGGCCTACATGGACTCGCTCGTGCCGCCGGATAGAGAGCAGTTCGAGCACATCGCCCAGGTGCAAAAGGCGAGGGAACTGGAATCACGGCGACGACGCGCCAAATCGCCATCATTATCGCAATCCCTCTCCCTCTCCACGAGACGAAGCGACGATGCCCGGAACGATGCCGCTCGTGTCATCCAAAAGACGTTCCGCGGTTATCGCACCCGTCGAGAGCTGGACGGCCTCGGCCTCGACGCGAGTACACGATGGGTCGCCGCTATCCGCGAGGCCCAATTCCGCCAGTCGATCAAACCCCGTGCCGCGCCTGGTCAAGACCTTCCCGGCCCGGCTCTGCCAACACTCGACGATCCGATAGACGTTCAGCCGTGGGATGCGCGTCGCAAGTGGAAAAAGGCCAGCCTTGTCGTGCGTCATGCCGGCCAGGACGACGAGGACGGAGACGAGACCGATGGAGACGAGACCGACGATGCATCCACCGCCTCCTCCACCCAACGGGCCGAGGCCCGACGGAAGCGCGAGCAGGCCAACCGCGAGCGCCGCGAGGCCGCCAAAATGATGGGGCTGCAATATTTCCTCGAAATGGTCGATGTCAAGCACCGCTACGGCAGTAACCTGCGCATGTATCACGAAGAGTGGAAGAAGTCGGATACGACCGACAATTTCTTCTTCTGGCTCGACTACGGTGACGGTCGCAAGGTGGAACTCGACCTTTGTCCGCGAGATCGTCTCGAGCGCGAGCAGGTCCGCTACCTGTCACGCGAAGAGCGGCAAGCCTATCTTGTCCGCATAGACGACGACGGACGGCTCTGCTGGGCCCGGAACGGCGACCGCATCGACACGACGGAGCAGTTCAAGAACAGTGCCCACGGTATCGTGCCCGTCGACGACCCTACGCCCGCCTTCAGCCCGCAGAGTACATCGTCTCAGAGCTCTGACAGCGAGTCCTCGGGCGACGACCATCACGACGACCACCATGACGCTCACCACGATGACCACCACCGCCATCATCAGGATCAGGCCAGCGAAGAGGAGTCCAAGAGAGAGGCTGATCGGGCGGCCAAGTACGCGAATCCGACCCTGGAGCGGGCTCACGGTCTTCAAAAAGTAAGACACCTGTCGGCGTCAACAATTTTCAATAAGCTGCTTCGCAAATCAGTGAAGAAAAACACCTGGATCTTCGTAGCCGACACGTCGTTCCGCCTCTACGTCGGCATCAAGGAGTCGGGTGTCTTCCAACACTCGTCTTTCCTACAAGGCGGTCGGATCTCGGCCGCGGGCCTCATCAAGATTAAAAACGGGAGGCTGTCGTCGTTGTCGCCCCTGAGTGGACAGTATGTTTATAGAATACCCATGCCCCTACCAAGGCACGCTGCGACGCTAAACGAAAAATTATAGCTATAGACCACTCGCGAGCAACTTCAAGGCCTTCGTACGCAACCTGCGAGAAGTGGGAGTCGACATGAGCCACGTGTCCATCTCCAAGTCATACGCCGTTCTCGTCGGGCTGGAGACGTACGTCAAGACACGGCGAAAGGGCAAAAACCTGGTGGGCAAGCTCATCCGAGAAAAGGACAAGATGGTTGCCCCGGACGAGTTTCGGAAGCGTCAAGAGGCGGAGAAGGATAAGAGTGAGAGCGCCGAAAAGGAGAGACTGTTTCTCGAGAAGCAGCAGCAGCAACAACAACCCAGCGGAAGGCGCGGCAGCATTGCGGAAAGGGTGTTACCCTGGCGGGCGGCAGCGCACAGCAATGCTGCTGCACCGGCGGCGGCGGCGACGACGACGACGACGACGACGACGACGGGTGAGGCGGGCGATGACGAGGCCTCTGGTCGTTGAGACTTCAAGAGAGGGGAGGGGTGAAAAGAATCATTTACGCGTGTCACGACCTGACGATTTCCTTTCTACGAATGTAGGTAGGTATGTGTATAAAGTATAGCATTCTCATTGCCACGCGGTTGGCGCCATTGTTTCGCCTCGGCCCGCTGTGGCTGTCTTCACCATGCCAGACCCTTGTGACGTTTCAGGATTTGACGTCTAAGGGGGAGGGGGAATAAAGAACGGGAATGCGAGCTTAAGAAGCCATCGTGGTTATACTCGAACAAGACATGCTTTTTCTGCCTCCTTCCAGAACCAAACGCCACGCCACCAAAGCAAGTAATGCCGGACGTAGAAAGGGGAGTAATGCTAGAATAAGGGGGGGAAAAGAAAGTAAGACTGAAGGAAAGCCAGGCTACGGAATGTCAAGACCGCTTGCTCCGATTATCGCGACGCTTCCTTCTGGCGCGGACTTTGAGCGTGTCCTCGTCGCGGTATTCCTCGGGGAGCATGAAGTGAACCTCTGCCATCTCGGGGATGGGATGACCCCAGGCGAGGACCTTGCGACCCTTGCGACGGTTACGGCTTACTGCTGCTTCGCGCTCGTAGCTTTTGCTGAAGAAGGAGGTGAATAGCCGTGGCGAGGGGGGATCGTCCGGTAGTAATGGTGGTGGTGGAGGAGGAGGTGGCGGCGGCGAAAGTGCGCGTCTCGAATTTGCGGTTGAGACGGGCAGTTGCGAGCGGGCCATCATGGCCTCTCGTCGGAGTTGCTCGGCTGGTGATGAGGATGGGGCGTCGCTTGTGCCGTCGACGGAGATGTCTTCTTCTGCCGCCAATGAGGGCGAGGAGGACGAAGAGGATGATGAAGAGGAGTCGTCGCGGACGGTAGACGGGGCATCAGCCGTTGATTTCCGCTTCTTACCTCCCGTCGTACGCTTCTGTTTCCGCTTCTTCTCCGCCTCAGACCAGTTCCTGAACTTGTCGAGTATAGCCTGGCAGCCGTGGATGAAGTGCTCGCGCGCAGGTTCAAAAGCCCGCTTCTTGGTCTCGGTGATGCCGCTAACGCCCATGACACGAAGCCAGTCGTGACCCTGAAGACCGTCGAGGAGGCGAATGATCTGGCCCTTTTCATGCTGGGCGCGACCCTTTTCCGTGTTGCGGATCGAGCGTTCTACGCGCTGGGCTCGTCGATGGATAGGCTCGTAGATGGCGTTTGGTAACGGGTCGTCCGTCGTTTGCTGCTGCTGCGTTTCGAGGAAGCTGAAGTCTATTCTTTGCGCGTCGAGAATGTCGCTGTAGAGGGCGTCGCTGTAGTCTCGGACGGGGTAATCGTCATCGTCGTGAGGTTGCGCTTCGAGGAGGGAGGCGGAATCGACGACGACGATCGACGTCTCGAGGTTCAACAAGTCTCAAAGAGCGCGTCAGACGGGACAAAGAGAAAGCGACAGGGGAGTTCTATGAAAAAAAAAAAGTCAAGGAGAAGCTGGCGTCACCAACGCTGTTCTTTGGGCTCATTGCCTATAACCTCGTCGTAATCGACGAAATAGGCCGACAGCTCGCTCTTGAAGCGCGTCGCCTCTTGCGATCGCAGCGTCCGGCCCTGGCTGCTCGTCCGCACCTTGGCTCGAGGTTTTTCGTCTTCATCGTCGTCGTCGCTTAGAGGTCGGCCCTTGTGGGAGTCGGCCGTCGGCTTGGCCATTGGATTTGAGGATAGTATCATGAAGCGGCTATCATCGAGTACATGAGCTCCACGCCCCAGGGGTGTAGGAGGTAATGGCTGCCGCTATTCGCACATGCGATAAGCGCACACTGACAGTAAAAGATATTGGACTTGAAGGGCGCGCGAGATTGACAGATACCCGTAGGTAAAGATGACCGTACACTATCCTACGTGAATATTTATCGGCCCCTCCCGGCGGATATAATTCCTAAGGCTGATTTTGACCAATTATAGCCGGGTTAGTGAAGGAGAGGGTGGATAAGGGTGGATAAGAGGGTAGATAGGAGGGTAGAGGAGGGAGGATGATAGGTCCGTAGGACTAGAGGGACGAGAATGCGTTAGAATAGGAAGGTAAAGCAAGTAAATATAAAAGGATACACTCTATATAATACTTATACCTTATAGTATAAGTAGTATATCTTAAGATGCGTGTTTTTTCTATCTGGTTAATAGGAGATAGTCTATATATATATATCGGAGTCTCTAGGACTCTAAGGACTCTAGGAGTCCTAGGAGTCTCCTAAGCTCTATCCTAGATCTTTTCCTCCGGCTTCCTTCTCCTTCTCCGACGAGATAGGCTAATATTAGTATCCCGTCTATTCTATAGTAGTTATTCGTTTACGTCGGTAATTACTCTTAGCGTTAGCGGAAGTTAGTAATCGTATCTTAGTACTCCGCGGTAGTCTAACGTAGTTAGTAATTATAGGGCTTCTAGCCTATAACTCCGGAAGTACCGACCTATTATCCGTACTTACGTAGGGGATACCCGGAGTCCCCCTCTAGGGACTTCGGGGAACTCCGGGAAGTTCGCCGACCCGAGGTTTTGCCGCCTATCTTCTCGTCGAACGGGGATATCCGGAGTCCCCTAGTAGGGACGTCGGGAGATCCCGGGGATCTCGTTATCCGAGGTATTACCGTTGGACTACTTATAGTCCATTCTGTAATAGAGGAGGAGGGTAGGTAAAGGAGGGTATAAAGGCTATAAAAAGGAACCCCCTTTTACCCTACTTTTCTAAGGAAAAAAAAATCCTTAAAGGTTAATTCTATTTATTCTAGTACTTAATATACCCCCCCTAAGCCTTAATTATTTACTCTAGCCTCCTAGGTATCCTATATATAAGCTTTAGAAGGAAATCCTCCGGTATAGCCTCCTAAGCCTCGATTATAGCCCTTTCGAGAGCCTTCCCTATAGGCTTTTTCCCTAGGAATTTAGTATTAATCTAATTCTATATTTAAGACTATATATTCTCGATCGGGGAGAAGTCTAGGCTATAGGCTAGTTATTCTATAAATATAGCCCTAGGGAAGAATTTAAATAGCCTTTCCTTTATAGCCTTAAATATATAGGCTAGGGTATTATCCTATTATATAATAAACTCTAAGGCTAGTTATTAATACTAAAACTCCGTAAATTAAGGTAGAGTCCTCTTATAATAGGATTCTAAGGTTATTATACCCTATTCCTTCTCCTAAATAAAGCCTATTTTCTTTCCCCTATAGAAATACCCCTAGAATATCTACCTATAGGCCTAAATCGCGATATAGGTAAAGTTATTAAGGTTATCGTTTTAAATTTAGTTAGCTTTATATAGAAAAGCTAGATAAAGGAGGAAAGTATTATAACTTTACCTTCGAAAAGAGTTATATAGCCTTACTTTAGTACCCTTATTATTTATATTTTATCCGACTAAATCTAATACTCCTAGTCCTTTAGTATTAAGTACTAGTACTTAAGGGTAAAGGTAAGCCTTTTTACCTATACTTTCTTAGAAAGCTTAAACTTCTTATATTACCGGCGTTTTTTACCCCCTATTAATTTTAATACCTTTATTATTACCCCTAGGCTATATTATACGCTAACCACCTTAGTAGCTGCCGACCCCGTACGCGGACCTCGGAGAAACCTGCCCCGAGTCCTTATTATATAATCTAGACCTCGCTACCCGCGTATAAAGGTAGCGGGATTCCCTCTTCTATTTCCTCTTTTCCTTCTTCTCTTCTTTAGCTTAGAATCTTCGTATAGAGTACCTTAATATATTTACTTATTATTTAGCTATTATATTATTTTAAGCTTATCTTCCTCGTTAATAAGCGTTTAATAAATACGTATTCCCTTTTATGTTTTATAAAGACGGAAAATACCGTATAAGACTAAGAATTAAACCTTATAACCGATAGAGAAGTCTATCGCTTTACTAGATTTATCTTAAAGACTCCTAGGTAAGAATCCTCGGTAGAAGAATTAGATTAAGACCCCTTGCCTACCTTAGAAGGAACGGAGCGATTAGACCTAGCCTAGATCCCTCTACCCTCGACCGAAGACCCCGATTAAGATTTCTCGGAAATAGCTTCTTCTTTATTAGCCTAGCTAAACGTTTAGGTATTACTTATAGAGATTATAGCCCTTAAAGTAGAGAAAGCCTAGCGAGACCGTATAACCGCTAACCCCGAATATTCCTAGAGGGTGGTTTTTACCGCCTTTAGGGGGTCCTCTGCCTTAGCTTTTATAACTATAGGTAAGGTAGCCTAGAAGGACTTTACTATAGTCGGAGACCCTAATCCCGATTATTCTAATAAGGCTAAATCCTACTATAAGGACGTTAGGACCTTCTTAGGAAAAAGAGGCGAGTTTAATACCTTTTTCGTTAAACTTAAAAATAAAATACGGATTAACCGTATAATATTCTACGATAAATAGGACTAGATATCGTTCTTATTTCGGAGCCTTAACGGGAGAGTCTAGAAGACTCTAGAAACCTATTATAAATTTAAGGAGTATCCCTACTCCTATTTAGCGGAAATAATATAGAGTTTAGAGTTAGCCTTTAGAAACCTAAATAAGTTCTAAGAATCGGTCGACCGTCTTTAAAGGCTCCGCTATTCTTTTATAGGTAAATAGGATATTTTTTAATTTATTATAGAATTCGATAATATCGTAATAAAGGCTTATACTCTAATAGACTAGTTAAAGTATATCCTCCTAAAGTATTTATTAACCGATTTTAACCCCGGGCTTTTACGGCTATCTAAGGATATCTAAGTCTCCTACGAAGAGTACTACGAAGCTATTAAAGACGTAGTTTTCTATTACTAGTAGTATTCCTAACCCTTTACCTATATACTCCGTAATAACTCCTCGGCTACCGATAAAAAGGAGAGATAGCCTATCGATTCGAAGAAGAAAGGCTAGGCCCTTTTTAAGGCTAAAAAGAAAATTTACTAGGATAATAGTACTTATTTTATATATAGTAAGAAGGGCTATTAGGCTAAAAACTACCTAGACCGACCGAAGGTTATAGGTCTCTAACGATTAGGTACGCCGCCTATAAGTAAGAAAGAGGACTCCGATAATAAAGAGTCGGGAAAAGACTAAGGCTATTAAAAGTCTTTATAATAGTCTTAAAGGTATTATCTAAGAAAGAAGGTTTAGGGAAGTCCTTTACTATTAATAGTATAATTTAGATTAATAGTATTAGTCTCCGAGCTTCTACTCTTTATAATACTAGAGTAGATACCCGCCTCCTTATATCCTACCGATTTACTAAGAAGGCTATAAAAAGCCTTAGTACTAAACTTATTTCTACCCGCTTAATCCCTTTTATTAATTTCTAAGGCTATAAAGCCGGCGTTATACGCTAGTACCTCGTAATAACCCTCGTAATTAATAGCCGCTCGTTTCCTCGGGAGATATTCTAGGTTATCGACTATAGCTAGGATATTTTTATCGGACTTTATTAAATAGCCGAGAAATACCTCCTTCTTAACTATTTTACCTATAAGCTTATATAGCCCGATAACCTACTAGCCCTTATTAAATACTCCCCGTCTATTATTTTATAAAGCCCGCCTTAAGGGAGCCGATAAGTTAACCTAACCGTATAAGTTAACGCTAAACGCTAAAATAAGCTTTTAAAAGAGGATAAGCGCTAATATAAAATCCTATAATATTCCTAGATTAACCTTAATATTACCTTCCTAACCGGTCCCCCGAAGAAAAAGACTATTATACCCCGACCCGATAACCCGACTAATCCTAATACTATTATACTAAACGATTTACTACTCTAGGCGAAGTTAATCGTAACCCTTTAAGCCGACCCCCGTAGAAAACGTTAGGAGGAGTTAAAGCTACTAATACCTATTACCCTAATCCCCCTCGAGGATAATAATAGCCCCGACCCCTTTATAGCGGGGATTACCCGCCTAAGCTCGGAGAATATTACCTATAAAGGTTAGAAGATTCCTTTCCTAGTAGGCGAAAACCCGGAGTATATCGCCTTAGTACATAGTATAATTCCCCCGGCTCTCTTATACTTCGAAGGTTTCTTTAATAAGAAAGAAGCGTATACCCTAGTAGATTATTAGACCGGTTATAATATTAAACTCGAGCTTAATAAGCCTTTTAATCTAGCTAGCCTTCCCGTATATAGAATACTAGTTAAATACCTATTATTAGAAAAAGAGACTATCGATTATTTAAAAAAGATTAGATTTATTAAGCCCGATACTAGCCCTTATACTACCCCCGTTTTTTTTACGCCGAAGCCCTACTCGATAGTCCGCCGTTTTTATATCGACTACCGTTAGATAAATAATTACCTTAAGGGCTAGGTCTTACCTATACTTTCTCTAGAGGGTACTACCTTCTAATACCGCTTTACCTAACGCTTTTCTAAGATTAACGTTATTTAAGCTTTCTATCGACTCCGTTTTAACCCTAACTCCGAGTATTTAATAGCCTTCCGTATAAGATTTAGTATATATTACTAGAAAATCCTCCCTTTTAGCTTAAAGGTTAGGCTTACTTAGTTCTAGAATTTTATTAATACGTAGCTTTATAACCTACTAGACTATTACGCTAGTACTTATATAGATAACGTGCTAATCTATTCGGACGACGACGAAGAAGAGATTTATTAGTAAAAAACCCATAAGGTTATTTAACGCTTATACCGAGCGAATCTTTAGGGAGATATTAAGAAGTCCCGGTTTAATATTACTAAGGTTAACTATCTTAGTATTATACTAAAAGCGGGTATTAGGCTTAGCGTTAATCCCCGTAAGATATAAGTAATCTCCGATTAGAAATTCGAGGACCTCCGTAATTATAAGGCCGTATACTCCTTCCTCGGCCTTTATAATTTTATTCGGGTCTTTTACTATTATACTAGTAATACCGTTAAACCTCTAAACCGTTTACTAAAAAAGGACTCGGAGTTTTCTCTTAGACCTAACTAACGTAAGGCCTTTACCTAGCTAAAAAGGCTTATTATAAAAGCTCCTATCCTTATTTTCTTTTAACCTAAGCTCCTAACCCGTCTTAAGACTAACGCCTCCTATAATACTATTACCGGAGTTCTTTAGTAGTAATAGCCTAATAATAAGACCTAGAAACCTACGGGCTTCTTCTCTAAGACTATAGCCCCCGCTAAACGAGCTTATCCGATCTAAGACTACGAATTCCTTATAATCGTATAAAGCCTCGAATACTTCTACCCCGAACTCCTAGGGTAGAAATTCGACGTTATTACCGATTATAAGGCTCTTATCTACTTTACGACTAAAAGGCTCTTATTTATCCGATAGGTACGCTAGTCCGACTTTTTAGCTTAATTTAATATATACTTCCTCTACTACCCTAGCTATTTAAACGTAGTCGCTAACGCTTTATTACGGAAGACTATAGAGCTTCTAATAGTTAAGGCTAAGGAGAAAAAGGAGTATACGTTTAGTATAATCTTATTAGATAAGCTCGGATTCGACTTACTTATAACCCTTAGCCTAGCCTTTATAACTATTAACTTTATTAGGATTAGTACGGAGACTACGCTTATAGGCGCGGATTTAGTTAACCTAATCCGATAAAAGAATATAACGTAGGGACTCGGCTAATAAGGGAGTTAACTAATCGTATTAGAGAAGTTAACCAATAGTATTTTTCTATAGACTACCCTTATCTATACTGCCTATAAGCCTATAATCTTCGTATACGGCGGCTAGAATAAGACGCTTAAGCTCTTATAGTAGGATTATTACTAGCCGAGTATAAAGTAAGACGTTTATCGCTATATTTATAACTATTACGATTACTAAAGGAATAAGATCCCCCGCGATAAGACCCCTAGACTCCTTTACCTACTACTAGTCCCGACCTTTATTTAGGAGTATATAGCTTATAATAGAAAAATAATACTATAAGATTATTATAGGTACGATTATATCTAGACCTTTGTCTATAAGCTTAGCCGGATTATTACTATACTACCCGGTAAGAAGAATAATACCGTAGAAATCCTAGTAGCGCGGTATTTTCGTTTACTATACCGCTTCTTTAGGATACCTCTTGTCTAGATTATAAATAATACTAGGCTCTTCGTATTAGTATTCCTTACTAAGATTAATTATTTAACCGGAATAAAATATCGGTATAGTAGCGCTCTTTACCCTTAAACGTAAGGAAGTATCGAAGTTATGAATTAGTACTTAGATTAACGCCTATAGTTTTACGTCGGGAAGTATTAAAACGACTAGAGCGACTATTTACTAGCCCTCGACTTTGCGTATAATTCCTCCTAGTATACCTCGATCGATATAGCCCCGTTAACTATAGTACTCGGTAAGAATATACGGAACCCGCTTACGATTAACGTTACTATAGGCCCCGAAAACCGCTCTACGCCTATAACTATTATACGGGATCTAGTATAAAAGGCCTAGGTAACGTAATAGTAGGCTTAATAAGTATTAATAATAGCCTAGAATTAGTAGAAAAAGTAGGCTAATAAAAAACAGTAGCCCGCGGATTTTATAATTAGCGATAAAGTCTTCTTTAATAGAAAAGGGTTTAGTATAATCGCTTTAATAACCCGGCTTAATATATAATAGTTAGGCCCCTTTACGATTACTATAATAAAGGGGTATAATTATATCCTAGACTTACCGGACTCCTATAAGATAATAAACCTCTTTTACGCTAATCGGCTATAGAAAGCGGCTATCGACCTATTACCCGACTAAATTTAACTATTGCCTATACTTAATAATATTAATAGTATACCCGAGTAAGAGGTTAACTAGATCCTATAGAGTAGAATTACCGGCCGATAATAATAACTCGAATATTAAGTTACCTAGAGAGGCTATAACCCCGATAATACGTAGTACCCCGTAAGAAACTTCCGGTATACGCCGATAGCGCTTAAGTAATATTATAATTAATAGCTAAATACCCCTAGACCTCCTATTAATTTATAGTATTAGATTAAAGCTATAGTAGTAAACGAAGACTACGTAGACGGTAATAACGATAATATTACGGCCTCCGTAAGAAAAACGGCGCGTACCTATAGGTACTAACCTTAATACGTATATTAAGGCCTTAGTTAGGGGGTAATATTACGCGCTAACTACCTTAGTAGCTGCCGACCCCGTACGCGGACCTCGGAGAAACCTGCCCCGAGTCCTTATTATATAATCTAGACCTCGCTACCCGCGTATAAAGGTAGCGGGATTCCCTCTTCTATTTCCTCTTTTCCTTCTTCTCTTCTTTAGCTTAGAATCTTCGTATAGAGTGCCTTAATATATTTACTTGTTATTTAGCCGTTATAGGCTAAAGGGCTAAAACTCTAGGACTTTTTTATATAGCCTTTATAGTAAGAGGAAGCGTTTTATCTTCCTTAGCGTATAAATAATCGCTTTTAGCCTATTTCGAAGCTTAGGAGGTATAGTAAGCTTCCTCCTATACTAGTAATACCTAGGTTTAATATTATAAAATAGGGCGTAGGCTACCTATAAGGATAAAAAGGTATATTAAAAAAGCTATACTAAGGAGGTAATAAAATAGTAGACTTACCTATTATTCTATAATACCTAGGGTAATAATAATATTATAATTTAATATTTTAGCTATTTCTTTTAGGTACTAGATCTATAGCTAGTCGTCCTTCGTTATTAGCTTTTACTACTTTATATAGCCGTTTATACTATTAGCCTTACTATTAGCCTTAGTAGAGTCGTTAGAGTTAATAGAGTTATTATTTCCCCCTTTTTCCCCTTCCCCCTCCCCCCCTACTATTATACTAGCTATACTTAAGTTAATAATACCTTTACCTTAGTTACTAATAGTAGGGAGAAAGGGGGGGGGGGTAGGATAGGGAATTAGGCTAATATCTCGTCTAGGTCCTTTAAGGATATCGTTTCCTCGGTTAAATATAAAGAGGGGGAGGGGGGTATAAGGGGGGGTTAGCCTAAAGGTAAAGGTATTATAGGCTAATATAGCTAAGGGGGGGGGGGGGGGAAAAAAAAGGGGGAGGGGGGGGGGAGGGAGAAAAAGGGGGGGGGGAAAAAAAAAAAA
>PDHP01000256.1:0-28246 GCA_003339455.1 Ophiocordyceps camponoti-leonardi (nom. inval.) | reverse complement strand
AACCGAGGGGGGGGGGGGGGGTGAAGGGGGGGGGTAAGCATAAGGTAAAAGAAAAAAAAAAAAAAAGGGGGAAGGGGGGGGGGGGGGGGGAATAATAAGGAGAAGGAGGAGGGGAAGGAGTAAAAGGGGGAGGGCTAATTTAAAATAAAGGCCGAAGATAAAAACGGGGCGGTAGTATAAGAGTATAAGTATAAAGAGGAAAAAGGGGGATAGAGGAAGGCGTTTAATAGGGGGAAGGGGAAAACGTTAAATCCTAAAGGAGGCTATTATCTTCCTCCTCCTAATCCTAATTCGCCTAAACCCTCTTTAGGAAGCTAAGAATAGCTTCCTAAAGGTAGTAGAAGTAAAGAAGGATATAAAGGAGGTTAAGATAAACCTCCCTAAGAATACGATATAAAAGAAGTATAATTAGAAAAAGAAGAAGAAGAAGAAGCGTATATATATATATAGTATATATATATATATTATTAAGAGAAAGAGCTCTCCTACTACCTTAAGGGATTCTTAGAGGTATTTAATAGATTAGAAGAAGTCCTTTACTAGTAAATTTAATAGTAAATAGTTTATTAGAACGGGAGAAATATATTATTATAAGACGTAGTACTAAGATTATATAATTATCTTAACTATTATACCTATAATAAGTATCCTAAACGTATATTCGACTTCTTTACTCGAATTTATAATCGTTAGTTATATATTCTAGTTTATTATTATAGCTATTAAATTCCTTAATAAATAGGCTTTCTAATAATTCTATCTATTTCTCTAGATATCTTTTTATTATCGAGAAATTAGCGATTAAAAATCGTATTTCTACTAAGAAAACTCGTAATAGCTTTATTTTCTTAACTAATAGGGGTAATAGGGGGGAAAGTAGTAGAAAGATAGCGGTTAGAACTTTAAACGTCGATATCTTATATTCTAGAAGCCTAGGATAGGTAAGAATAGTACTATTCGATTCGTCTTTTTTTACTCTATTTAATAGTCTACTTTTTATCTAGACTAATCTTCTATTCGTAGAGGAATAAGAGCTTATAATCATAATACTACCCTATTATTATCCTATAGCCTCGTAGCCGACTTTACGATACCTTTTATAGCCGGCTTTATACCGCCTTCTACGATTAGCCTTATATAGCCTCCTATCTATAGGTAAAAGGGGTAATAATAATTACTTCTAGTAACTTCCTTTCTCTAGGGATTAGAGTATAAGTCGTAGGTTCCTTTTTATAACCCGAATACTACCCTTATCTCTATTAACTCGGCTATAATTAGCCGATCTATAGGAAAAGGGGGTAATAACGATTACTTTTAGGGACTTCCTTTTCCTAGGAAATAGCGGGTAGCCGTAGGTTCCTCCCTATAGCCCTAATACCTACCCTTATCTACCCTCTTATCTACCCTTATCCACCCTCTCCTCTACTAACCCGGCTATAATTAGTCAAAATCAGCCTTAGGAATTGTATCCGCCGGGAGGGGCCGATAAACATTCACGTAGGATAGTGTATGTATGTATGTACTTTGTGTATGCCTCAGAAGGCCTTCTTATAAGGTCGTAATTCTATCGCAAACATAAAACTGATCCGTCCGTTCATACTAGCAGTCAACACACCTCATAAAACCTGGCTAAGAAAGCCTCTTCCCGTCCTTAGGCCACCTCAAAGCCTCTTCTTTCTCTTCATTCACCCTTACATAAGCCCAATGGACCCCGCGTATCTCATCAGCAAGTCAAGCTAGCCGAAGGGAAATCGAGAATAGTGTCAATCTCTGGCCACAACACAACTCAATGCATCGCCCGTCCATACCCTCCCTTCTGGAGCCCCCTGGCTCCTTACATTTCCCGCCTTTGGGCGCTATCATGTGAAAAAAAGCACTTGTTCCCGTCTTTACCCTCTTCATCTCTTTCGTTTCCCCTCCTCCTCCTCCTCCTCCTCCTCCCCCTCTTTCTTCAAGGTTCGGCCGCGATGAAGACGGTGCGCTTCCTTCGGGAGGTCTACGATCTCGATACGCTCGACACTCGCTTTACCAGCTCTTCGGCTTCTCCTTATCAATCTGTCATCGACGCTCGCAGCGATCCGGCCGTCAGTCGGGAGACGGCCGAGAAGGCTAGGGCTCTTGCCCAGCCGTCACGATGGCGGACACCTGAGTTTGCGTTTTACTGGCTCGTCTTCGCTTTCGCTCTGCCGTACATGTTTTGGACGGCCTATGATGTGTCACGGCGTTCGTCCTTCCACCACCTGTCCTTATACATGTATCTGTCTGCTTGCTGACGGAGGAGAGGGCTTCATTCAATAAGCGTCCGATCCGAGGTTTTCCAATTACCAGCGGTACTTGTCCGAAGGCTGGATCCCCGGCCGGATGGTCGATGTGTCGGACTCTCAATATCACACCTTTCGGCAGAATGTGCCCTTCATGATGGGCTTCCTTATCTGCCATCCGCTGCTGAGGGTTGCTTGGAATGCGGCTCATAGTAAGAAGCCAGGCTGGGCATCTGGTGGTGCCGCGAGGCTGTTTCTGCGGGCCTCGTTCGACTACTACTTTGCCATCGTGTTTCTCGTCATCCTGCATGGCATCTCCGCTCTCAAGGTACTGGCCATCTTGCATCTCAATTTTCGCGTTGTCAAGGGGCTTCCCAGACGCTTCGTGCCCGCTGCCACCTGGATCCTCAACATCTCCATCCTCTTCACCAATGAGATGTTCAAGGGTTACCGTTTCCAACCCATGGCCGCTCGTCTCGCGCCGGCTGACTCGTCGCTTGCCCTCTGGGCTGGTTGGCTTGACGGTCACGGTGGACTGATGGCGCGCTGGGAGGTGCTGTTCAATATCAGCGTCTTGCGCCTCATCAGCTTCAACATGGATTACTATTGGAGCTTGGACGACCGTTACGTTGGCGCTGTCGAGGTATGTTCCGGTCGTCGGACCCTTGTTCTCCCGCGCTCACAGGCCCAAGAAGAAGCAGCTGGATCGGGCCAGCCTCTCGGAGAGAGAGCGCGTTCTGACTGGGGCCGAGCCCGGCGACTTTACCTTTCGCAATTACGTGGCCTATGCCGTCTACGCGCCGCTCTACTTGGCCGGGCCTATCCTAACCTTTAACGACTACGTCGCGCAGTCGCGCCACCGGGCGGCCAGCATCGAGTTCAACCGGACGGTTCGCTACGGCGTGCGCTTCCTCCTGGCGCTGCTGGCCATGGAGATTGTCTTGCACTTTGACTACGTCGGCGCCATCGCAAAGGCCAGTCCCAAGTGGAGCACCTACACGGCCGCTCAGCTCAGCTTGCTGTCGCTCTTCAACCTGCACATCATCTGGCTCAAGCTGTTACTGCCTTGGCGCCTATTCCGGCTCTGGGCCCTCGTCGACGGCATCGATCCGCCAGAAAACATGGTACGATGTGTGAGCAACAACTACAGCACCCAGCTCTTTTGGCGGGCCTGGCATCGGTCCTACAACCGCTGGCTCATCCGCTACTTGTACGTGCCGCTCGTGGGGAAGTCGTCATCGTCTTCGGGCAAATGGAGCTCCGTCTCGCGGTCCGTCGCTACCTACCTGGCCGTATTCACCTTCGTTGCCCTCTGGCACGACATCAAGCTGCGGCTGCTCATCTGGGGCTGGCTCATCGTCTTCTTCATGGTGCCGGAGTGGACCGCTACCTGGCTATTCCCGCGGAGGCAGTGGGAGAGTCGGCCGACGGCGTATCGCATGCTGTGTGGCGTCGGAGGCGTCATCAACGTGTTGCTGATGATGTCTGCCAACCTTGTCGGCTTTGCCGTCGGCCTTGACGGACTGCAGAGCATCATCAGCGGCATCTTCGCCGACTGGTCGGGTAAGACATGTATCCCTTTCGCGGTGATTTGTCTGCGCGTATTGACCCTTGGCAGGCTTCCTCTTCCTCATCATAGCCTGTGGCTGTCTCTTTGTCGGCGTCCAAGCCATGTTTGAGGTGCGCGAGTCGGAGAAGAGGGAGGGCGTGACAGTCAAATGTTGAGGTTATCTCCGATATTAATAGATTAATAGAGGCGGGACTGCTCCCTAAAGTGTCCCCGATATACGTACATGGGAGGTTTTCTAGTATGCTTGCTTGTGCTCTTTTCAGCCTGTCCCTTGGATCATCATTTCGTACCCCTTTACCCCTATTTCTCCCTTGACGCTTTGGTCTTGACGTCTGCCACCTCGACGTCAGCTACCACCAGCGGTTCGCGGGCGTACTTGGCAGCGAGCTGGAGCTTGGATTCAGTCAACCAGCAGCGCAGGCGGATCAAAAAGTGGACAGCGCAGAAGATGAGGACAAGTGCAGCGGTGATGCCAAGGACGTAGGCGGCAACGTACGCGCGACCGCCGGCTTGACGGTAGTCGAGAAAACCGTAGACGAAGAAGCCCTGATCTGCGAGGGTGATGAAGGCGACGGCGAGGTAAGTGAGGAGGATGAGAGCGAGCCAGAGAAGATGGAGCCACGGGAGGGGGTTGGTGCGGGGGACGATGATTTCGAAGAGGGCGAAGACTGAGTTGAGGGCGTGCTGGCTTAGGTTCCGCCAGGTGTCGAAGGCGGTAGGGAAGTGAAAGCTGCGAGAGAGGACGGCCCAGTAGGTGAGGGTGACGATGAAGGGGAAGACGACGACGGAGGAGTAGAAGAGGGCGTGCAGAGCCTGCAGCGGACGGGGGAAGCGCAGGAGGAGGGGCTGGCGGGTGCGAGCGTACGAGAAGGTGTGGACGGAGGCGAAGAGGAAGTAGAAGGCTAGACCCCAGTAGGAGAGGACGGTGAAGTAGGAGAATGATCTGGGGACGGAGGCGCAGCCGGTGGTGACGTCCTTTTCGGTCATGGCGATAGGAGTCTCTGGGGAGGGAGATGATGGGGTTGGAGGCGAGGATTCGGCGGTGCAGCTGAAGATGATGATGAAGAAGATTGTGACGAAGGCGTAAATGCACTAGGTTTTTTTATATATGGATGAGTGTTGAATTCCATCATCAAGCTGAGAGGTTTTAGGTTAGAAGAGAGATTTGTGCATGTCTGCTTACCATGGCAGCTCGGCAGAAGAACAGCGTCCAGGGCCGGAGGAGACATGAGGTCTCGAACCGACGATCTGGATCCCACGGGCCGGCGCCGAAGGAGAAGCAGCGGCGGCCCATGGCGGCGGAGGCGGCGGCGGCGACGAAGCGCGGTTGCTTGGATTTTCCCCCCTTTCCTTGAGGACGTTTCCTTTCTTGTGCTTGGATGAGATGTGATGGTGAACGGAAGGCAGTGAAGAGGATAGGGGCGGGGGGGGGGGAAAGGAAAGGAAGTCGGGAGGAGGAAATAAGAAGAGAGGGAGGTTGAAGAGGAAGAAAAAAGAAAGGAGAAGAGAGGATAGTACGGAGTAGAAGAGGATAATTGCAACGCCCCTCCTTCTTGATTTCTTTCTTCACCTCAAAGCCACGAGGGAAATTTTTCCGTCGAGAAGGGGGGCCGGGAGAAGAGAGGGGGGGGATTATAATAAGATGACGGACGGGGCGATACGACGATGGATAGATAAGCTGTTTGATAAGACTTTTTTTGTACATATTATTATGGATGGGGCTTCTATATCACGTTGGGCTTGGGATATCCGTTCGATACGACCTGGATAGGTAGACGATTGCCAAGACTCAGAAGCGTCATCCTTATTCCTTTCTATGAACCGTCCGAGTTCACCTCCCTTGAGAGGAAACCCCCTTGCTACCGGTTGTTAGTAGGCCAGTATCCGTACCTAGTGAAAGGAGTAGGTGGCAAGTAAGCTGACGTGAAGATGTTATATGCCTCGGTCACTGAACTTAGCCTCTCACCGGATGCATGTAGAACTTAGAAGACGCAGGACTGCCGGTTGGTCGATGGGGGCGGCCAACATCTGCATATGCAGACGATTTCGCCTAGAAGATCGAGCCGCCATCTAATAAGATCAGTATCCGTACTAGATACTAGTACTAGGTATCCGCAGTCTGCATCTCACTGATTGGACATCTACAGCCGTACGCATCCTTACAAACCGTCCATTTCATGAGTTGATGAAGCTGTCGAAACAATTGAAGATGTGTGAATGAAACTTCCTGTTCCAAGTACATGAGAGTGGATATATCTGTGCAACAGGAATAAGGCTGCACCCGCGATTTAAAGGATTATGCTTAATGGATTACGGTGAGAGTCCCAGTAATGGCGGAGAAGTAATGGCGGAGACAGGATATCCCGATCAAGCTCTCTCGACATGAAAGAAGAAGACGGCTTGGGATGACGAAAAGCGAGTTTCCAGCATCATCATGTGAACCTGACCGGCCATCGACCACCCTAAAGAGTGAAGACTGACCTTGACAAAAAAACAAGGAGGACCTTTATGACCCATATCCATCTTTCCCTGTCATAGCAGCTTCTCTCAAAAGTCTTCTCTTTTCTTTTCCACGAATTCTCCTTTTCAAAGATGGACGATGGGAAAAGCCACGACCGCTTTGGCAACCTATGTTACAGCAAGAAAAGGGGAACTCGGCTTCGACTGAATATAACCGTCTTCGCTATCCTGGCGGTGACGGATTTGAATAATTTACCGCTTCTGTTGAAGAGGCCTGACTGTAACATGCTTGAAGTTCGAGTTACTAAGAGAACCTATCGTCCACCTATGAATACACCGAAACCTGTAGTCTATCTCTTCAACGGGCAAAACCCCCCTTCTTATACAGGATACGGAATGCTTTTCGAGGTTGAGGAGAAGGGGTTGAGTGTTAGCGACGAGACCGAAGAGAGGAGATATGCTGCTTGAGATTCGGGATAGCTTAGGGTCAGGGTTACCTATGAAGTATAAAAAGAGCGGGCCGGAAAAGCGGGTCTATGGTCGGATGACCAGGAGGTCTATGGTCGGATGACAAGGGAGTCGATGGTCGGCTTGACATTTACTCGACACTCTGGACAGACACAACCCTCTCCTCTGCAATGACGACAAGCGAAACGCGCACACCATGACCCCGTCGCAGCAAGGCCTCGACTCAGAACTCGAGTCCTTCCGCCAGCAATGGCTCTCCGATCTCCGCACTCGCCGCGGCGGCGCGGAGACAACATCCAGCGTCGCCGCAATTACGTCTCCGCCGCCGATGACCGGCGCGGACGACGTCGGTGGCGATGACGTAGACGAGGACGTTGACGAATTTCAAGACGAGAGCAAAGAGGAGAGCTATGTTGCGAATTCGAGTGCGAAACCTACTGGGAATACCCTCGTCTCCGCTCTCGACTTCTACGAAGCTGCCATGGAGAAAGAGGCGGACGGAAATATGGGCGATAGCCTCAAGCTCTACCGCCAGGCGTATCGGGTAACGATTTGGCCCATTCAATCCCTTCTTCTTCTTATTCTTCTCCATGAATGTCTATACTGAACGGTGTCAACACCCATCATCTACCTATTCAGCTAGATCCTCGTGTAGACCACCGCTATCGCGAGAAGCATCCGCCCGCCCCCCCACCAGACACAGCTTCAGTCCCAGCCCCTGTGCCTCAGTTCGACTCAGCAGCCGACCTCATCGCCTCCTTCGCCGGTCTCAGCATCGTCCCCCTCGCCGAAGCCTCTTCGCCGTGCCCCCTCGCCTCGCTACCGGATGAGCTCCTTGTACTCATCCTCTCCGAGGTGGCGGCTTCCGATCCGGGAGTCCTCACCTCCGGCGCCGCCCTCGTCTGCAAGCGCTTCGCCTACCTCTCCGTTACCGAGCAGCGCATCTGGCGTCGCGTAGCCCTCTCGCCCTTGTACGGGTTTCCAGCCATGCACTACCGCTTCTGCCTCGACGACAATTGGGACGCCCTGCCCGATCTCGACGTCCATCATCGTCATCCAGGCAGCCCCGTCTCCTGCGCCGCTCTCATCCCTTCCCCCTACGCCTCGTGGTGCGACATGTTCCGTCGTCGGCCGCGTATACGGTTCAACGGCTGCTACATCAGCACCGTCAACTACGTCCGTCCAGGTCACCACTCCGCCTCGGCCGCCCCCGCCGCCTGGGCCGGCTCCAGCCCCGTCCACATCGTCACCTACTATCGCTACCTTCGCTTCTTCCGTGACGGCTCCCTCATCAGCCTCCTGACAACCGTCCACCCCGCCGACATCGTCCACCAGCTGACGCCCGACCAACTGCGCCTGCATCGCCACGCCGACCATTCCCACTCCACCCATTCCCCCATGCGCCTCGCCCTCCGCGGTCGCTGGCACCTCGTCCCCGAAGACGACGACGGATCCTCCCTGCTCGTCGAGACCGAGGGCGTCGGCCCCAAGTATCTCTACAGCATGCACCTGCTCCTCCGTCGCGCCGGCCGCGCCGCCTGCAACAACAAGCTCGTCTGGAAAACGTTCCACAGCTACAACAAGCTGACGGATGACTGGGCCGAGTTTGGTCTCAAGAACGACAAGCCCTTTTTCTTCAGCCGTGTCAAGAGCTACGGCATAGGCCAGTAAAAAGCTCCACGATCCCACTTACCATGTATCTTGGTGTAAACCATCACGCCTCGGCTTCTCTCATCTTTCTTCTCATTTATGCCCAAAAAAACTACCATCGCTACGCTATCCGTCCCCAAACCCTGTCCCCCGATCTAAGTATCTCGATATAAAGTTCAGATCCCAACTCTCGCTCCCTGAAAATCTGGGCCGTCCTCCACGCTCGCTGAGGCGCACATGAATATTTTTCCCACTCAAAAGCGTCAAAATAGAAATAAAGTAGTAAATAGCACACACAGTCACACACATAAATACCAACCGATAGATGTTAAAAGTTTGAAAAGAAAAAAATCGAAAGGAAATGGCGTTTTTTTCTGGCTTGAGTATAATCAAAAGCATTTATGAGCATATGACGATCGGGAATGGCGGCACCTCCGCCACCCCTTTAAGATAGCTCGTTGGGTATCGACGGCCGGTAGGTAATAAGTAGAAAGTACGAAGTAAAGAAAGAAAAAAATCGGTTGGCGAAGGGATCTTGTTGAAGATTCCCCGTGTCATCGGATCCTGCGCCCGTCGAGAAATTTCGGGCTGGTGGTGTCATAGTAACGATCGGTCTGAGCCATGGTCCTCCTCGCCTGGAATTGGGCCCTCTCTTCCTCGTCGAGGCTAAAGGCCTTCTTGAACCAGCCGAAGGCGCTCTTCTTCTTCTTCAGCGGCTGTTGTTGGTCTGGCTTTGGCGCCGCGGCCGCGACGCGTGGGTCGTCCATCGCAGGGTAATAAGGGTTGCTCCTCGTCGTGCTGGTACTTCCGGGCTGAGACGGCTGCTTGCGCAAAAGGGGTTGGAAGCCAGCGGGCGGACCGGTCGCCGTGTGCGGCCTCTGCTGCAGCGGCGAGTGCGGAGAGGCCAGGACGGGACGGTAGAACTGGTTCTGCTCCGAGCAGGGCGAGTGAATCATCTGCGGACGGATCCGAGGCGGTGGCGGCGATTGACTGACGTCGGAGCCGCGGCGAAGCGAGCGGCCGTCGACGACGACGTCGACGCAATCCAACGCCTGCGAGAGGGCTGAACGGGGCGTCGCGTACCTGGACGTCGGCCTGGGCGCTACGGACCGGGCGCGCGGGTTGCTGCCGTCTGTGAGGACGGATGCCATCGACGACGCCCGTTGTCGAGAAGAGTCTTCCGCAGGGGTTTGTGCGTAGTCGCGAACGGAGGCCGGCTTCGTCATTGAGGAGCCGCGCGCTTGCGAAGGGCGGCGGGAGGGGAAAGTGAGCGGCTCCGGCATCCGCGGCGAATAGATTCGAGGTTGAAGGACGTATAGAGACTCGTCGCTCGAGGCGTTGGCCAAGCTGGCCGTTGCCGATGTCTCGTCGTTCGATTCCGGCGCTTGCCACGTTGAGGCCGAGACTTGGAAGCGGAGAGAGGAAGACGGGCGGGTGCCGCCGGGCGAGGGCGAGGTGAAGGGCGGTATCGTGGCCTTGTTTTGTTGTGTGTCAGACTTTAGAAGGAAGAGATCGTTCGAAAGGATCAGGGGGACGGCAATCTCTTACCCAAGTTCTGCGGCTGACCTCGCCCGCCTTCTTCTCCATCTCGGCAATGACGGTCGTCAGACGGCCGACGAGGCTACTGACCTCGTCTGCGCGGCGATGGACGTCCTCGAATGCCAGGAGCCAGCCCTCGGCATTTCCCTTCATGGCGTCAAAGACTTCGGCGGCATCCACGCGCTGGGAGCGCCACGCGGCGGAAGCGTCGTCGTCTTGACGGCCGAGCCACGTTGTAAAGGCCATGATGGACTTGAGACCGGCGGCGACATCGTCATCCCATTGCCTCATGGCGACGGCGGTGCGGCAAAGATCGTGGTCCGTCTTCTCGTTGGCTTCTAGGATTTGGCGTCGAAAGGTGCGGTCCTCGAGGAGCTTTTCGAAGCCATCGACGCTGGACAGTTGCGTCTTGAGCTGATCGAGGCGGGAGTTAAGGTCGGAAGTCGCCTCGGAGATGTCTTGCAGCGTCACCTGGAGATATTCGTCGACGTCGTCGATGTGGCTCTGCAGGATGGTCATGACCTGGGCGTTGCTGTTGGCCATGCCGTCGAGTAAAAGGTAGACGCCGAAGGAGATTTGAGCGAGCAGCTTGAACAGCTCGTGCTGCGTCTGGCCGGGACGGTAACGCCATAGCAAGTCCGGCGCCGGCGCGTCTTTGTCCTGTGAGAGCAGCTCTTCCCTTCGAGACCGGGCGTCGAGACGGGTCAGCTTCGGCTTGGCGGCGATGGAGCCGGTGGTGACTTCGTCCAGCGACTCGGTGAAGGCGACCTGCAGGGAGGCGATGGGATGAACTGGGATGGTGCGCGCCGCTTCGGTCTGCTTCGGCTGGCCATCGGAGGAGGAAGAGGAGGAAGCGGAGGAGGGGACGGGAACGACGGTGATGGATGTCATTGAGAGGGCCCGTCGTCTGGTCTGGTTCAGGCACGGGGGCTTAAGGCCAATGGTAAGGATCAGCAGAGAAAGGCCAGCTATATGGCCGAAGCCGGCATGGCGTGAGATTTTTTTTCGGCAGACAAGGTCGGCTTTTGCCGATTGCTTCCAGCGGGTTGGTTGGCCTTTGATGTAGGTGGGAGTTGTATGTATGTAAGCGCCCAAAGTGGTTGCTTCGACGTCTCGCTGTAGAAAAAGGGAGGTGAGACAAAGGCGGGGATGATAATAATTGGATCCGCAGGGGCCAGCCAAGAACCCTAGAGAGAGAGAGATACGAGGAGGATCGGGCTGGGAGGAGAAAGGAGAGGAGGAGGAGGAGGAGGAGGATGTTCAGGAGGGAGGGATGGAGGTGTGGGGATTGAACATGAAAGAGAAAGGAGAGGAAGAAGAAGAAGAAGACGAAGAAGAACAGAAGCGAGATGGGGGAAGAAATCAATCAGCTAATATCTATATGTATATCCATACTCGTATGTAAGTACCTAGTAATCAACGACCTGGATAGACAATAGTTGATCAGGGGTGGGAGACAGCGAGCGGGAAACACATGAGACTGTGAATCAGAGCAGTTCGGACGACAAAGCAATGAAACCCTTGACCCTATAACTCTACATACATACACATCTGTAGGCCAAACCATGCAGATCCCGGAGCCACACCACTACTACCGCCTGGGGTCCGAGACGCTCGGCTGCCAATTCGTACAGAACAGCCATAATAGTCATACTCAGACGTACCGTAGACTCATCATAATATGCGCGACTAATAACAAGGGCTGTTTGGTTTATACGGATTCATGCATCAACATCAGCTCATCTCATCAGTTTCCGAAATATCCTTGCCCCGCCTCCATCTACGAAAAGTCTAGGTAGGTGTATACGGAGTAGTTCATCTCATCATCCCGAGTGTCATCCCGAGTGCCGATGGTGTGGTGTGTTGTGATCTTTCTTTTCTTTTCGTCGACATCGATCGGTTCGCCCTACCATGATAGAACAGATGAGGTGGCTGGGATGCGCCATCTGCGAATAATTACGAGCCCACCATCCTGCCGTACGGATACATCTGAACGCAAATCGACGAATCAAATAGCATAGTAGTTTTAAAACGCCAAAATTCTCCGCGGTAGAAAAGAAGCAGTGAGCACTTATCCCTCGCCTCCTAAACCCCCTCAATCCACGTCCATCTGCCCGTCTTCGCCGTCCACCCGTACCCTCAACTTGCGCTTCTCGCCACCAAAGACACTCTTCCCACCCGAGAGGCGAGCGGCAGCCTCCTCCTCCGCCACAAGCTCCTCGGCGTCCACGCCCTGCTCCATGGCTTGCAGCTCGAGCTTCTTCTTCACACTGCCACGCAGGCGCGGCAACAGATGCTCGTTCTTAGCAACCAGCTCGCGCGCGGCGACGAGTTCGCGCTGGCGCTTGCCCGCCATGCGGCGCTTGTAGAAGACGCGCTCGCGCCGGGCGCGAACCTCGGCGATGCGCTGCATGGCCGCCAGCGTGCGCTGGACGAGGTCGCGGTCGTACCGAACGGGCTCGTTGCGTCGCGCTCCGAACTGTAGCGTGCTGTCGACCGTCATCTCCTTGCCGGCTTTGTGGCGGTAGGCTTTGGTCCATTTGAGCTTGCGGGGGTTGCGCTTCATCTTGAAGTTGCGGTGGCATTTCGACCGGCAGAAGCGAAATGCTTTGGCTGTTCCAGTCTTTAGCTAGATGACGTGGTAGATGTCCCGAGCGATACTCACCATCGTTGCGCACAAAGGTGATGCCTTTGGACGGATACGACGGCCGCCCGCAGAAATAGCAGGGCTCGATCCTAGGCAAAAGCTGTCAGCGATGACTTGGAAAATGGTTGAAAGACGTCACTGCATACCGCATCGTGAGTCCTGACGAATCCTGAAGGGAATGGGCGTCGTTCGTCTGCCTCTCGTCGATATAATCTTAGTCTTTGGACAATGTCTTCGCCTCTGTTTCGGACGCCGGTTTTTTTTTCCTTTCCTCCCTCGCATCATCTTGGTTTGTAAGCCGAGCCCTATCTTATCTCCGCCGCCCCGCAAGATCTTCATCACAGCCAATCATATCCCTGTCTGACATCATCGGTCTCCGTTCAATCTCGCCGTTCGTCCCCGAAAATTCTTGAGCCGATGGCAAACTCCAGCACTATCCCTTCATTCTGGTGTGAAAAATCACGATCCTTCCATTTCTCTTCACTTCTGCATCTCACTTTTACTGGTCTTGCTGAACCCACTTCCCGCTTGTGCGTAGCCCAAGGGCGCGCGCGCGCGAGATACCCTGCGCACAGAGGGAATGACGCCCTCGGCCGATATCGCCATGGAGTCGGCTGAGCGCAACACCAACGGCCAGAACCACGAACGGATACTGGAGGAGCAGCCACCCGTCATGGCTCACTTGTCTGGCGCTGCTTCCAGCTCGGACGAACCTACGCCTGAGATCACGGCCGTGCAGAAGATGATTTCAGCTACCTCGGGGAGCTTGCTTACCTCCCTGCTTGGTGAGTCACAACGCCCCTGTAGCCGTCATGTCTGGTCCTGACCTCTCGCTTCTAGTGACGCCTCTCGACGTCGTCCGAGTTCGTCTTCAGTCTCAGTCTCCCTCCGCCTCCCCAATCGACCTCTCTCGCATCGCCGTCCCGACGAACGTTAAGACGGACCAGCTCGGCGTCTCGGCATGCTGTCGGCACGTCTTCTTCGCCGGTAATCAATCCGATTTATGCCTTGCGCCCCCTCGAATAGGAGATGCCACCGAAAGTTGCGCTGTGCAGCAGGTACAACGCAAGACGTACAATTCTACGCTGGATGGCCTTCGCAAGATCGCCCGTAACGAGGGCATCACGACGCTGTGGCGCGGACTCTCCCCCACCCTGGTCATGACCATACCAGCTAATATCATCTACTTTACGGGCTACGACTGGCTCCGCTACAGTCCTTTGAGCCCCTTGTCGCGGTTGTCGCCCGACAATGCTCCCCTAGTATCGGGCTCCGTAGCCCGCGTGCTGGCGGCCACTGCCGTCGGACCTGTCGAGCTCATCCGTACCAGGATGCAGGCCGCATCTGGTTCCTCGACAACGAATCACCTGACGGAAACTTTCCGGGGTGTCAAGCAAATGGTTGGCATTCATGGATATTCGTCTCTCTGGAGAGGCCTTTCCCTGACCCTGTGGCGAGACGTGCCCTTCTCCGGGCTCTACTGGTGGGGATACGAGACGATCCGCGCCAAAGTGACGGACATTCGCGAGTCGCAGAGGGCAACGTCATCGACGACCCCTGAAACGAGATACGAGTCACGGCTGCGATCCCAGCAGCGGGAGGGTCACGCCGACACCTTCATCGATAGCTTCGCCGCCGGCGCCCTTTCTGGCACATTCGCCTCCATCATCACGACGCCCTTTGACGTAGGAAAAACGCGGACGCAGGTGTACCGCGACGCGCCGCGAGGCTCAGGCTCGGCGCCGGCGCCCGAGGCAGGTAATATCGTGAAGCTGCTGTGGCACATATTCAAGACGGAGGGCGTTGCAGGGCTTTGGAAGGGCTGGATCCCGCGGACGCTCAAGGTAGCTCCGGCCTGTGCCATCATGATCAGCAGCTACGAGGTTGGCAAACGCGCCTTCAGGGGCGTCAATGAGCGTGCCTCAAAGAAGGGCCGCGATGAAGCATAGGGTCAGAAGTTGTCTGTCGACACTCTCAGGTTCTCACCTTGTTGGAATACGACTGTTCAGAGGTGTATCCTCCTTTCTTTTTGTTGACGCTTCGGCTAGAAGGCAAGGGAAAAAACACGAATAGAGAGCATGGGAGAAGAAATGTATGATAGATACCAGCAACATCACGCAACAGCAGAAGGCGGATATGTCTTCGCGTTGCCTCGGAGTCGAGTTTTGTTTGCCCTTTCCACTTTCGAATTCATGTGTAGGGTAAATACATACGAATACACAAGTGTCAAGAAAGGAGGTGAAAAAGGCCTCGATGGAGATGAGATGCCTTCATTCGCTTCGCCAGTAGCATATAGTGGCATAGGCAAGGGAATTCATGTCTGAGGCGAGCTGTCTGGATGTCATAATAGCTGTCTTAAAGGACTCGAGGAGCCCCGTGCCAAGACAACGTTCCGTCCTAATCGACACACCGACAACCTCCCGCTTTAGTTGCCGCTGAGGGACGCTACGTCAACCGGGAGGGGGGGATATGAGCTGTTGAGATGACATCTGAGAGAGATCTTACGCCAGCGGGAGCTGATGTGTTTCTGGTGAATGTTTCGCCAATGAGAGGGAGGGCACTGCGCAGCAAGTGTTTCCTTTTTCCTTCTTTTTCTACTTTGCTCATGCGGCCTATGTATGGCTGCATCTGACGCTGGCTGGCTGGGAGCCTTGACAAGCTTGGGCTTGACCTTGACAGCTGTTCAAGACTATGTCTCGCATTACTATCCTGATTCGTCCTTTGGTGCAGCACTTGGGGATGACGCAGGATACGACGAGGCGAGATGGGACTTTGAAATCGTCTGAGCGCGATCAGCTCTCCTTCTTTGATTGTTTTCCTCGTCCTTCTCTCTTTCTCGTTCTATCTCTCACCTTGGCTTCATCTTCCTCCTCACGTATCATGTCTCGGGGGAGGGGGAATTGCGAGTCCTCTTAGAAATCGAGGCTGGCCTGAGAGGCAAATGGAGAAGCCCAGACGCGAGGGAAGACGGAAAAGCAAAGAGGACGGGAAGACTTGCACCCGGACGGGATAACCTTGCTCGACTGATGAACGAGGCGGAAGACAAGAACGCCCTGCGCGAAAGGGCAGAGGAAGACAGAGAGGCGGGATCGTGCTTCAAGACAATATCATGAACCCCCTTTTCATTGTCTCCTTGGCTATTGCAACAAAGGACCACCCGAGATAACACATCATAGTCCTTGCAATACTTCCGCGGGTATGTAGGACAACTACGGATAGAGAGGGCTTTGCTTAGTTCCCTTGCTGGTCTCGGCTACCAGCCTATTCGTCTGCTCCCTAGGACTATACGCTTCATGCAGCCAACTCCTACAACACTAATGTCGGATACGAAAGGATCAGAGACATCCGCCGTTCGTGACCGGGATGCCATCTCCCTCGAGATCTGGCCGCTGCCGTTTACCGCCCTTAGCATCGACAGAGTGAAGGGGGCTGGGGGGGAGAAAAGTAATATGACTTTGAGGCGAAAAAGGACTCTATAGCAGTGGAAGTTCTGGGTATATAAGGAAGACCATAGGCCGCCTTCACTTAGGTTCTCCAGCAAGCTCTCACATTCAATCATTCATTTCATCACCACTCGTTTATAATCCCATCCGCTCGTGTCCTCTCGCTTACACGGCGGCCTCCCCCAACTCCTCTGTACAAAGAAGATCTCAAAGTCACATACACATTCGCTCATCTCTCTTAATCACCATGAAGGTTCTCGCCCCCGTCGTCATGGCCACCACGGCCTTTGCCGCTCCCGCCGGCATTCTTGGCGGTCTCCTCGGAGGCACTGGCGGTGCTACTGATGCCGGACGCGGCGCTCCTGGCGGTCTCCTGGGAGGCGTCGGTGACCTCCTCACCGGAAGCTCTGGCGGTACCCCTTCTGTCGGCGGCGTCACGACGGGCAACCCCGACGGCGGCCTCCTCGGCGGTCTGGGTGACCTCCTCGGCGGATCCGGTACTGGCGGCGCCGGCAACACTGGTCTCCTCGGCGGCCTCACTGGTGGCGTCAACGGTGTCAACGGTGTCAACGGCATCAATGGTGGCAGGAACGGCTTCGGCAACGGTGGCTTCAACAACGGCGGCTTCAACAATGGCGGCTTCAACAACGGCGGCTTCGGCGGCAAGGGTGGTTTCGGAGGCGGTGAGTTCGGAAAGGGTGGCTTCGGCGGTGGCTTCGGCGGCGGCTTCAAGGAGAGCAAGGGTGAATTCGGCGGCTTCCACGGCGACAAGGGCTTCGGCGGCTTCGGAGGCTTCGGCAAGGGCGAGTTCAGCCGCTTCAGCGAGAAGGGCGAGTTCGGCAGCTTCCACGGCGGCAAGGGCGGTTTCGGACACGGCGGGTTCGGCGGCGGCTTCCACGGTGGCAAGGGAGGCTTCGGACACGGCGAGTTCGGCGGCTACCACGGCGGCAAGGGAGGCTTCGGCGGCTTCCATGGCGGCAAGGGTGGCTACGGCTTCGAGAAGTACCACTCCGGCTGGGAGAATGGCTACAGCTACAAGGGAGAGCACCACGACTACGACTGGTTCTTCAAGAACAAGGTCGTTTGCGAGGAGAGCAAGTACTGCTGCGACGATGACAACAAGGTCCTCGGCTTCGAGTACGGCTCTTGCGGTGGCCCCAAGTGGTGCTGCCACTCCGACTTCCACCACGTAAGTGTTAACCTCCTCCTTCATCCTATTATTGCGAGCACTCGAAGGATCAACTTAACTGACTCTCTTTCTCTCAGGGCGACTTCCTCAACCCCAAGGACAAGTGCTACCCCGTCTTCGAGTACTAGATGGTCAGTTGGGGGAGTGCTAATCGTCTGTATTAACCTGTATATACGGTTGCATCTGCCGTGTCAGCGACGGCGATCATGGAGCACCGTGGATAAACCTTCTTTCTGATAGAACATAGTTTTCACACCACTTTTTTTGCAGCATAGCTTTTTTTCATGTTTACTTGGACATACAAGATCAGATGCTTAGGTGTCTGGGGACCACGACTTTTAGCGGTCAGTGTGTCTTGAGGAACAAAGAATTGAAACTCGTGAGAGACTTGTCAAAAGACAAAACCCAACATGTGCCTCTTGTAATATCACCGTCGATTTGTGATTGTTTGATGAGGAAACAGATTTCATGATTGTGATGAAGACAATCTCTCTGCCTTTGGGCGGAAATGGGATCACTCAGAACCAGCAACGTCTTCGTTCGAGATTGAGCACTGATTCAGGAGGACAGCGAGAATGAGATGCTACTTGATCTTTCCTGAAGCAAATCAGAACTCTTCTTCTTTCTACCTACTAGGTACGAAGAGTGCGTCATCCACTGCCTCGGCGGATGGTGGATGCTGTTGGCTGCAAGTTGCAGCTCTATCCAATCACGTGACATCCACCCGCTGTGTAAAATATTCGTCAACTGACGGCTTCTCAAGCAAGCCCAACCTTGCTATGAGTAAACAGACAAGCAAGCAAACCCTGTCAAGAAAGAAGAAAGGTTCGACGAATTCGATGAAATGAAGCAAAACGTGATACCTTTACACAGTTACCAATCACCCATTCATTGCCCCTAGCATGATGACGCCCCAACACAACCTCGTCAACATCGCGTCCCAGTGCCTCGCAAGCGACGCCTACGTCCTCGCCCTGCGGCGCTCCCCGTTGGGCATCGCGGCCATCAGCTCGGATCAGCGCCTGACGCTGCTCGACCCGCGGCGTCTCGGCGGACCGTCGAGTACCTGGAGTGCGCCGACGACGCATGGCAATGTGACGGCGCTGTCGCTGCCGAACTCGTCGCTAGCGGTGGGCGATGCCTGCACTGCTGGTGAAGACGGTTCTATCGTTCTTTGGGATCTGCGCCGTGCATTGGGTCCGGTGATGCGCTTGAAAGGTGCTGCGCCTTGAGATTGTATCGATTCGGGCGAGCTACGAGGCTGACCATGGTCTTTATGTATCGCAGCTAGCTCATCACCTATCCTCTCCATGGCCTGGGGTGATAGCACCATCGCGGTCGGCACCGAACTTCACGAACACGCAGCCTCCATCCTCCTTTGGTAAGCTCGTGATCGCAGCATACGCTCCCAATTCTTACCATCGACGCTGGGCCAGGGATATTCGCAAGGCACCGACCGCACGCGCGCACTATCAAGAGGTTCATAGCGACGACGTAACGACCTTGAGTTTTCACCCGAGCTCTCCGGATCTGCTACTTAGCGGCTCGACCGACGGTCTCGTCAATCTATACGACACGCGCGTCGCCGAAGAAGATGACGTGACGCTGCAGACGATTAATCATGATGCATCCGTCCATTACGCCGGTTTCCTCTCCGATGACCTCGTCTTCGCCTTGTCCCACGATGAGCGCTTCTCACTGTACGATGGCGTAGCACTCGAGCCGCAAGACTGCACTACCACCAAAACGATTCCATTCGGTGACCTGCGCGCATCACTTGGCTGCCAGTACGTGGCAGGCGTCACGCCTAAGACGGACGGGACAGGAGCCATTCTCGGTGCAGGGGCACAAGAGTCAGTGACCATCCCCTTCCTATCTTCGCCTTCTATGTTCTGACAGTAGCTGTACAATCTCCCGAACAGTCGACAAGCGTTCGAGCTCGTCTTCCTAACCCAAGACCCATCGAAGCAGTCGTGGCTGCTGGATAGGTCAAACGGCGTTGGACTTCCGGGGGCTCATGGCGAGGAGATTGTGCGATCCTTTTGTTTCATTGACGAGGAGCAGCTCGTCTTCACGGCGGGCGAAGACGGTAACGTCAAGGCGTGGAGACCAAATCTCTGAGTCATCGACATCATCTCTCTCGTCGCAGACGACGCCCTGCCGCAGCCGCCTCTGGGGAAGGGTGGAGAGATGATAAGCTTGATGAGTGTTTGTGCTCGTACTAGACATTAGTCTCGATCGGCCACGTCCTTTCCCATTATGCGCTAGACGATACCCAAAAGCTGGTGTTTCATGCCGACGCGTAATAGAAAGCGTTTGTCAGGCAAATTTGTCGTGCTTGCCCTTGACCTTGATATCAAGCAATTTCTCGTGATAGTCGCCCTCCCTTCTGGCACGCTTTAACAGCTTGATTTCATCCTCAGATAGCTTCCGGCCGGCAGCCTCCTCTAGTTCGGAACGAGAGATCTTAGCCAGTGCGCGCTCCTCCTTTGATACCCTGATCTTGGGCTTGAAGCGGGCCTGCATGCGAATGCGAAAGGTAGTGTCGAAAGCGATGACTTCCGCGTCACCGCGAACCTCAGCGCCAGCGCTAGCCCTTGACGAAGCCTTGATAGTCAGCAGCGTATCGCGTAGCGTCTGAAGCTGAAAGGTGCCCGGTGTGTCCGCGGTGGCGATGGCGTTGAAACTCTCGAGAGGGGAGACGGCCTCGGACGTAGCCGACAGCTTCCCGTCCGCGTCGCAGGAAAGATACCTCCCGTGATGGCTCTTGAAGCGAAAGCTCTCCGTCCCAGCCACGCGGTTGACGACCCATACCTGGCGCACGTCGTGCGGCTCTGCCGTCGCGGGGTTGTCGTCGACGACGTTCTCCAGCGGCATGGCGTAGACGGTACCTCCGGCGTCGCATGCCAGTGCCGATGGCTTCTCCGTAGGGAGGACGATGATGACGGGGCCGATGAGGTCTGTTACAGCTTCGGCTGAGACCCAGCTGTCGTCGTCGAGGGAGGCGTCGTCTTCATCTTTTTGTTGTTGCTGTCGTTGTAGCTGCTGTTGCTGCTGTTTGGCTGCGCGCGGGGCATCGTCCCCGTCGGCTCGCTTGCGCTTCTTGGGTTTCTTGTCGCCTTTGAATGTCAGTGGCTTCACCATGGCTTTTGTTTGGCTTCGTTGCTGACGTGTGAAGGTGAGGGCGCGACGAGTCTCGGCGACGTCAGAAGTCGACGATGTCCGGGATTTGATTACGTAACAGTGTGCTATTCCCCCCCCCCGCATTCTTCCCGTCTCAACTCTCTTCAGACGTCGGTCGTTCAGTTCTCGTGACCCCCTTGTTGGCTGTTGGACTAGGAGGCGGCGCCTGCTGCTCAACTAAGCTCGTAAGCCCGGCCCCCCCCGCGAAGGATAAAGGCGGCCTAGAATCTCATTAACCGCGGCAACCTCGTATCGCCACGATAATCTTATAAGCGAGGCACGAGCTCAGTTGGCCTGCACGCGTCAGAGGGCAACGATTAGCTGCTCGACTTCCTCGCCCCCTCTCCCATCGATAGTATCAGAAGCCTCCCTCCAGACTCTCTCTTCATCGTCCCCTATTTTCTGATTTCGCCCAACTCATACTGGCTTGTGTCAAGCATCATGGCGCCTCAGGCTCAGGCCGTGACCGTGTCCCTGAAGGACTTGATCAATGGTAAAGCTGCCCGATCTATCAAGGTCTGCGAACTATGGCTCCTAAGATGAAAGGAGGCTCGTGGAAGTACACGAAAGAGTCATCGGATGCTTGAACTAATCGCCTCGCCGTCTCTCTGTCGCTGTGGACCTCTTACAAAGACTCGGTTTCGTTTGAGACGTTACAGCAAGCTTTCGGACCAGATTCGCTCGGCATTCTCCTCGTCAAGGACGTGCCCGAGCAATTTCCAAAACTCCGTCGTCTCGTTCTTTCCTACGCCTCCTATCTCGGGAACCTTCCCGCGGCAGAACTCGGTGGGTTTACCCTCCGCTGCTCGCCTCCAGAACTCATCCTGCCAGACTGTCGATAACTAAAGCCCTGTCTCCTCGGTATAGAGCAGTTGGAGAACGTCAAGGCCAAGTACCTCACAGGCTGGTCCCGCGGTAAGGAGACGCTCAAGAACGGCCAGGTCGATACGTTGAAGGGCTCTTATTATGCCAACTGCGCCTTCTACGTCGACCCGACTCTAGAGTGCGCCAGGCCGACGCCCGGCTTTTTGCCCGAGACCTTTCCAGAGTACCTGGCTCCCAACGTCTGGCCGTCTGAAAGCGCCTTGCCAGGCTTTCGCACCTCGCTAACGGCCCTCTGTTGCCTCGTCATCGATGTCGCCGTCCTTGTTGCCCGCGCCTGTGACCGCTTCGCCGAGAAAGAGATAGCTGGATACCCACCAGGCTACCTCCAGCGCATCGTCTGCACGTCCAGCACCACCAAGGCCAGGCTGCTGCACTATTTTCCCAGGGATGGCGATTCCACGGATGATGATGATGATGATGATAACGACGACGACTGGTGCGCCACACACCTCGACCATGGCTGTCTCACTGGCTTGACTTCGGCCATGTTCGTTGACGAGAGTGTCACGAGCCCTCTCGTTCCCTCCGCCGTATCGCTAGGTGCCGCTCCCGTCGTCCCTCCCCTTGAAGAGCTGGCCGCGTCGCCGGACCCGTCTGCCGGACTGTACATCAAGTCCCGAGCCGGCGAGACGGTTCAGGTGCGGATCCCCCGCGACTGCATCGCCTTTCAGACTGGTGAGGCACTGGAGCGTATCACCGCCGGGAGGTTCAAGGCCGTCCCGCACTTTGTGCGCGGCCCGCGTGCCGGAGACGGCCGCATCGCCCGCAACACTCTTGCTGTCTTTACGCAGCCGAACTTGGGCGAAGTTGTCGACAGAGAGAAGCAGCAAACGTTTGGCGAATTTGCGAGAGGCGTCGTGGCTCAGAACACGGTGGCTTAGGGGCTGAGCTGAGTCGCCGGTCCGTTGCGTGATGTCTTGAAGGTCTCGACTGATTTGTCGAATGATTTGTCGTCATCCTGCGTGTTGCGACTGAGCGGCGCTGCGAAGCTGCCACGATGACTCAAATCACAGCATCCGAGGATAATGGGCACGATGCAAGGTAAGATCGGTAGCATGGGCTCTCAATTCACGAGCACATCCAAGCAGAGCATCGAGCAGGTGACTAGCTATCTTCTTTCGTCACCAAGAATGAAGCAAATCGGTATCGAACGTCGTTGAAGCCTTTTCCAACTCTTCTGTTTTTTTTCCATCCCTGAAAATGGACGCCTGTATGAAAAAGGGGAAACAAAAAAGGGGGGGGGGGGGGGGGGGGGGTAGGAAATGAATAGACGAGACTGAGACATGCTTTGTTGCATGTCCGCCCGCCCGCCCGGTTCGCCGAGCTGCTATGCCCAAGCACCAACAAGGCTCATAAAGAAAGCACCGAAGAAAACAAGAATGCAGGCGATGACGCGTTGCTTCCCGCGCAAATCGCGCCAGCTCTGGTCGCTGAGAAAGTCCTCGGACAGCAGCTCAACCAGCGAGGCAAAGGTGAGCAGGCCAGCAGAGACGGCGTTCATGACGCCGACGACGATGAGTCCTATTTCCGAGTCCGGGCTGTAAAGCGTATGGGTGGCCAAGCCGATGGCCTGGCCGAGAGGGGTGGTGCAGCCGTAGGCGAGGGCCATGCACCACGGTTGCCACTTCTTGGAGCCCCATTCAATGGCCGAAATACGGGCTCCTAGTGCCAGGCCCTCGAATGTCTGGTGAAAGACGATGGCGATGAGCAGAACGACAAAGTCGGCGCCGACGGAGACGCTGACGGCCATGCCGATGAAGACGCTGTGGAAGAGGATCCCCATCTCCAGAAGGATGCACTGAAGGCGCTCTTTGCGACGCAACAGATCGGGCGACACCTGGCCAGCCTCGGTGGAGTCGGCTTCGCGGCTCTCGGCCGGGCCCGATTTGGGCTCGGAGTCGGCGTCGTTGTCGCGGCTCGGCTGACCGTTCTCAATCTCGGCAGCCTCGCTCTCCATGACGGGGCTATTTTTAAGCTGTGTCATGCCCAAGGCCAGGGTCGTGGACCGGGCGCTCCGCGAGCCCTTCAAGTCACTGAAGGGGAGGCCGGCGGTGCCGCTGCATATGTGCTGAGAGGGGCGCACACCGTCTTCGCCGATGCTGTGATCGGACGACTGCGCGTGGCGGGAAGGATGAAGCAGCATCTCGATGACGGTGACGAGGAAGATGGAGGCCAAGGCGATGGCACCCGGCATGGCCGGGTATTTTTGAGTCCAGAAGCTGCCGAGACAGGGGTTCCCGAGCGAGATGAAGGCCGTCGGCAGCAGGTGAACGAAGGCGGTGGCGATGAGGACGCCGGTGCCGAAGTGGCGTACGGCGAAGAAGAAGCGGCGCGGGATCCGCAGCCAGGGGAGCTTTGCGGCCATGATGGGGAACGAGCAGCCAAACGTGGAGACGAACCAGATGATGAGAAGGGCTGCGACGTGAAGAGGCGTGTTGTATTCGGTCTGATCGACGCCGCCGACATGGCAGGTCGCGCGCTTGACGATAGGCGCCCGGGCCCGGGCCGGAGCAGCGGCAACAGCAGCCGGAGCAACATGGGAACCAGCCGTCACGAGAATTCCAGAGTCGAAGAAGCCAGCCAGAATGGGAAGAAGATAGTACAGGAATAGAAGCGATAAGATCCAGGCGGTCAATGTCCAGAGACGCTCCGGGTGCTGTGGAAGTGACGACAGCCAGGAAAGGCAGAAGCGCCTCTCACTGGCGTGATCCATCTCGAAAGAAGCAAGACCGTGGCAAGAGGGCGCGGGCGGACGGCGCAGCGGATGGAAGTCGTCGTCGGCCGCGTTTCCGGTGACGAGGCCCGGAGACGAGGTGGGATCCTGACCGGCTTCGACATACTGACGCAGGTTGGAGATGCCGTTTAGATCCTGACGAGTGGTTCGGCTGGAAGATAGCGCCGGTGGACTCTGGTTAAAGGTCAGGTGACGGGAAGAGAGGTCCTCGTTCTTATTGAGGCAAATCATGTTGGAAGAGAAGTGTGAGGCTGCCAGTATAAAGACTGCTGGATTCCGAGGAGCTGGGAGAAAGTATTTAAAAAGCAGGCGGGAAAGGAGAGAGAAGGGGGGGGGAGGAAGTTTATTAAGGTCAATCTTAGTCTAAGCCCCTAGTTGTGCTCTCGATGAGACTCCCTTTGTTCTGTAGATTAGTCGACGTTTGAGGCGTCCAAGGGAGAGATAGTAAGAAGTTATAAAGAGAGAGAGAGAGAAAGTAAAAGAGAGAGAGGAGATGAGAAGTGTTCAGCCAGCATCGTGCTTTTGTTGCTTCGGGGGAGTGGCCCACGCCAAGCCAAGGCCCTAACATGGCTAGTAGGTGGAGGTATCCATGTACATACACATATACCTGAGAGGGCGATGAGGCCTTGGCGGTGCGGGCTAGCTAGGATAAGACCCGAGGGAGCGACCTTGAGGGTTGGGCAGGAAGAGGTAGCGCCCTATCGCGAAACTATATCCACCCACCTTGACGGCGCCGAGGAGATGAGCGTAAATCAGAGCGGCTGCTGATGACACTAATAATAAAAAGTACATAAACGCAGTTGAGAGCAAAACAAACCTGCAGGCTGCGTGTATCCGTGCATGCAGTACGGAGTATATGTACAGATGTTAGTCGAAGAGTCGTGAAGATGGAGGAGTCCTGCGCTAGCTATGAAGACCTCTGGATGAGGAAAGCGGTTGGCGGTTTAGTCAATGCCGTCATGCAAGGGTCGTGGGATGCTGTAGCCTGTGTGTGACTGTCTGTAGAAGGTGTAGAGGTAGGTAGGTAGGCAGGCATTCGAAGAAAAAGCAGAGGACATGAATGAAGAGTGGGGGAGAAAACCAGCATGTTATTGACTCAACTTGCGCAGGATCTCCAGCAGGACCCCGTCATTATAGCAGGCAGCGATATGATACTACCTAAGGTACGGATCCTAGCATCATGGATGAAGACCCGCTACTGTAAATCTGCCGGCCATGTGCGTGCACGGTAGAAAGCCCTAATCAATCAACCAGGCTAGCACAGTGCCCATGAAATCCGTGCACGCAAACACGTCATTATGCGTGAAAAGATCTCCCCCTCTTTTTTCTTCATCCTTCTCCGACTTCACATCACTAATAACAAACCTCATCTCACGCTTGCAAAACCTTATACATACACGTCACGCAGCTTGGCTCATCGTTCGCGCTCGTGGAAAACCATCCTTGGGCTTGCGACTCGCTCGGAGGGAAGCTTACTTCAGTACTACTCACTACTCACTACTCACAAGGTGCGTAGATCATAGGTATCTATGTTTCCACAATCGAGGTCTGCCACGAGGTGAAAACGCATCAACGGCCCGTTTGACGTTGCGAAACCGATCGTTGAAGGAAGAAAATAATGAGGAAGCAAAAAAAAAAAGTTCATGTCTTCAATGACCGATAACGGACCGATTGGCCATGCGGAACTTTTTTTGTCTTAGCGACGACAGAGGGCGACGATGTTGAGTTTCAGTTCCTTCCTCAACTTGGCCATGACCGATTGCCTCGGCTTGTATCCTTACTGTTCAACTGTTCTTTCCGACTCACGGCGGTCCGGGTGACGGGAGCTGTTGGTGTGGCCAGACGCGGCAGCGCGGGGAACTTAAATGGTCGGATTTTGCAGCCCTCGACACGTTCATCCTTCGTCCGGGCTCGCGAGCCGGACCTTTCTTGTCTTTCGAATGGGCGCGAAAGCCTCACAGCAATTTGTCCTCGTTAGACATGAAAGAAGGTGACGGGATTTGGCGTTGCCACGGTCGGCCGAGTCGAAAGCTCAGTTCGCGCTTTATCTCGATCTTATCCGGGGGACAAGCGTTGGTGCTGCCGACAATGATGCCAGGCCACTTCTTCCATTGATCAGTTTTGGTCATGGCTTCTTACTGTACTGTCAGCATTCCCGTCAAAGACGATGTAAGGTCAGCAATGGACAAGAGCGCAACTGACGACATCTCCTCGCTATTCCAACCAAGCGTCAAGCCTTCGTCATTGGCCTGTCAAAGAAAGCCGTCAAGGAACGACAAGGCTTCCTGCGTGGCGTGCGCGCCTTACAAGGTTCAGCATTAGCAGGCTCGGTCAACAAGCAGACAGCCTTGTGTTGGCCGCGGCCTTGCAACTCCCAGGCTGAGGCAATCTGGACCTTTGCGCGGATGCCTGGTTTTTTTTTTTTTCTTTTTCACTGAGGGCTCTGAGACCTGGCCGCTCAAGGCACGAGCAGTCATAGAGTCACAAGGTGCATGCGCCATTCCGCCTATTTTCTTTTTGGCCCCCGTGGCGAGGACCCTGGTCCCGGTCTTTGGCTGCATGCCCGGTGAGCGGCCCGATGGAGAAAACGAAGAGTGGATGATAGCAAGAGGCCACCAGAATGTGTTGGATCAGTCGATGTTGAGGACGATGTGCTCCATCCTGGACCGGAGCAGACATGAAAATAGACGCAACAACAAGATGGGACGAGAGGGACAAAAACCGTTACACGGCTCCTCTCTCACGTCCTGAGTCACCGAGCCTTACTGCGATTTCCACGTGGGCCCATGACAAGGCGAAGGCCGAGAGGGGTGAGGATTCGGTACCGCCGCGCTTATCCTTTGCCTGTAGGATGGATGCCTTTTGACATCTTGTATGTCGCTGGCTGCGAACACTCACACAAGACATGCCACGCGATGGCTGCACTAGTCGATTGAATGGAAGAGGCAATATGAATATATCGATCCGTGCCTCTTCCTACTGCCGCACCAGACGAGGGGGAGAGTTGACGACCTTCCGTTGGCAGCCACCCAAGACACTATAAGGATAAGGATAAAGAAGCTGCTTGCCGGGCCAGGGAGGAGAAGAGAGCTCGTTTTCCCAATCGGGTAATCGGCGCTTATCTTCGACGCCGCAACCTTCTCGAAGGCGGATAGAAGCGCTCGGCAGCGCCGCCTCAAGTGGGGCCCGTACATTTAAAGAAAAAAAATGGGGCCAGACCAAAATAACCACCCTTCTTCCTCTTCCTCTTCCTCTCTCTCTCTCGCCAACGTCTATCACACGGTTCACACCCCTATGGGCCTGGTAGGGGCCCTACCTTGCCTACCTACAACTTCTTAGGCTGCCAAAACAAAACCGTCAGATCCAACCATCTCATCTCATCGCGTCACTGCCACATGGCCACCCCTCCTGCTCATGCCTCTTTCTGACGGAGCTGAGGAGGGCGCCGGGAATGGACCAGACGAGCCTGCGCCATGCATTGAGTCATTGGCATTGAGGTTTACCCTACAAACAAACTCGTTTTCCTCGTTCAATTTTTCCTCTTTATTCTTTTCTTTCTTTTTCTGTATTTTCATTATTCTTTTTTTTTCGTTTCCTCTTTTCTATTTTCCCTCTTCAGTCGGCCCTATGTCCAACGGGAGCCGGACTATGCCTGTCTTACGGCTCTGATCAGACGTCCTCTCATCCGGCCCCGGCCAAGCCCTACAGATTAAACTGTTTACGCTAGCCGCATCTCTTTCCACCCCCGCAGCAGCTTCTCCACGTGCTTATTCTGGCCATGGTTCTCTCTTCGCGTCTTCTCACCACATTGACCCACTTCACCAGGGTCAATGAAGACTATGATGATGACAATGACCACAACGACGACGATGATGATGACGATGATGATATGATGATGATGATGATACCCTTTTCGGCCAATTCCTCGCTTTCTCGCCCCCAACGCCCCAATTGCAGACCGAAGCAACTGGACGACACACACAGCCAGCTCCGAGTCTGGCCCCAGGTCCCCCCGCGTGTCACCTGGCTTCCTGTCGTGCGGTGCGGCTGGATGCAAGGGCCAGATGGAACCCCTTCCCCTGTCCTTCTCACCGGGGATGGGGGGGGGGGGGGGGGGGGGGGGGCCCCAGGGGGGGGGGGGGGCGCCGCGGGGGGGTCTCCCTGAGCCCCTTCCCGCCCCCCCGCCGCGGGGGCGGCCCCCCCCCGGGGGGGGTCGA
>PDHP01000255.1:0-44056 GCA_003339455.1 Ophiocordyceps camponoti-leonardi (nom. inval.) | reverse complement strand
ATAATACTATTAATAATACTATTAATAATACTATTAATAATACTATTAATAATACTATTAATAATACTATTAATAATACTATTAATAATACTATTAATAATACTATTAATAATACCGTTAATAGCCCTACTTAATATAATACTACCTAAAAAAAGGCTAAGAATACTATTACTATACTACTACTAGTAAGCGAGGCTATAACTCGTAAGGGTATATTCGCTATATAGAAAACGGTTATTTATACCCGTATAAAAGAAGACTTCCTCGCTAAGTAGAAGGCCTTTACTAATACCTATTACTTAATCTAACGCCGTATTATTACCTATATTTCTAAGGTATATATACCTTTTTATAAAGAATAGGTAGCCTACTATATCCGAAGGTATTATAACTTCGGCTAAAAAGTTAATAATTCGGTTAAAATAGTATATAAGAATATAAAGTTATATCTTCTTATTAGTACTAGTAACCTTCTATATCTTTTTAACGCCTTTATTTAAATAATCGAGAATAAAAAAAGAATATATAAGTAAGAAGCCGCTCGATAATAGCTTAAGTAATAGTAGTACTATATTAATAAAGTATAGCTTGGCGATATTAGCCTTAAAGTCTTTTATTCTATAATTAACCTTCTTATATATTAGTATAGGCTAGCCGAGGCGGTAATACTATTACTAATATAGTAGCGGTAGCCTCTAGAGCCTTATTTAAATACCTTTGTATAATAATACGGCCTACCTTATACCTATACGATCCTTTAACGCCTTTAGGCTAGCCAAGGCCTCTTTAAAAAGGATATTTATCCGCGTTAATAGCTATAAAAGCCTTTAATAATAACCCCTTACCCCCCCCTTCCTTCCTCCTTTAGTATAAGGAATCGTATTTAATCTACTTAAAAATAGGATTTTAATAAGCCTCTTCTCTATATTAAAAATCCCTAAATTATCGAGAACCTTCGCGGCTAGCCTTATAGCGTATAGAGTAAGAAGCTATTTATCCCTCCTACCCTCTAGGTAATAGCCTTATAAGTAATAATAATAATAGCCTTATTATAGGTAATAATAATAATAGCCTTATAAGTAGTAATAATAATAGCCTTATAAGTAATATAAGGCTTAGTATTATACCTATTACTTAAGAGGTCTAGTTAAGGTAGTATACGTTAATTTAATTCGAGTATATAGTATATATAAAAATAAGATAAAATTAATATCGAGGCGAATAACCTATTTATAAAGAGATAACGATCTTATATATATATACGGGGAGGAAGAGTATTTTAAGGATAAAAAGATAGGCTAAGGGGTAGACTAAGGGGGGGGGTAAGGGGGGGTAATAGTAGTATTATCGGTATTATTATTAATAACGCTATTAATAGTATTATTATTATCTTCTTTAATTAAAAAGATTATACTAGTTATATAGCTAGAAGAATAGTTAGATCGCTTAATCTCGCGATTTATTACTTATATTTGCTTTTTATTATAGATTTAAACGAATTAGCCCGAATTATAATACCTTTAATCCTATACCTTTAAGCCGTTTTTATAAAATATAAAAGGGAATATATATTTATTAAACGCTTATTAGCGAGGAAGATAAGCTTAGAATAGTATAATAACTAAATAATAAGTAAATATATTAAGGTACTCTATATAAAGATTCTAAGCTAAAAAAGAGAAGAAGGAAAAAAGGAAATAAAAGAGGGAATCCTACTGCCTTTATACGCAGGTAGCGAGGTCTAGATTATATAATAGGGGCTTAGGACAGGTTTCTCCGAGGTCCGCGTATGGGGTCTATAACTACTAAGGTAGTTAGCGTATAATACCTTTTACTCCTAAGAGAAGGTATAATAATCGTAATAATACCTCCTTAATATTTACTAGAATATAGTTTTTATTATCCTAATATTCTTATCTTCTACTAAAATCTCTTCTACCTTAGCTTCTTTATATAATTAAAAGCCTTCTTATAGAATATTAATAAATAATATAAGCTAGCCTAGCTTACCCTTTATAGTATATAAGTATATAATATTATATCTTTTTAAGAAATTATAGTATACTTTAGTATTATACCTCCTCTTCTAAGTATAGCCTTATACTAACTTATTTATAATTATAGTTAGACTATACTATATATTTATAAAAAATACCCCCCTTCCTCGTAAATAATTAAAGCTAGTAAAGACTAGTTCTTTATATCTTTTATTAATAGCCCCTAATACCTCGTTATTTATTTACCCCCTAATAGCTTTATTATAACAATTAACTATATTCTCTTTATAATAAGCCTATACTTATAATAAATCCTCTTAGGGGATTTTAATATATATTATCTAGTATAGAATACCTATAAGAGAACTAGCCCGTATTTAAACCAATTTCTCTAATATATTACCCGATTATAACTTACCCTCCCTTCCCTATATAATAAATATACTAGGTTTTTTTATAACTATAAAGATAGTATTCTTAACCTTATTTAGGTATCCCCGAATATTTCTACTACTTTCTCCGGTTTAAACCTCGACCTAATAGGCTTTAACTATATCCCCTAGACGGTTACTTATAGATTACCTAATTAAGCCGACTCCCTAGACCTAAGACTATAATAATAATAAGCGGATAAAAATAGTATTTTTAGGGAAGCCTAGACTAGAATACGCTTTATTCCTAGCCTTTTCCTTACCCTAGCTAATATCGATTATATATTTAATAGGCTTTATAACAACCTTTATAGTATTATTTAGTATTAGTTAAGTATTTTTATCGCCCTACCGAATATAGCGGGTTAATACGCCCTAATATTCACGTATAACTATACCTTATAATCCCGTATATACGTATAATATAATAGTAATATACCGATTAAATAATAAAGGGATAAAGTACCCTTACTAATAATAATCTTCGCTAAGTATACTTTTACTTTAGTCCTAAATACTTATCTTTTCTATTTAATATATAAATAAGACCTAATATTTATATATAAGATTCCCCTATTCTTATCCTTCGGAATCGAGTTAATATTAATCCGACTTTATATTAGAATCGCGAGAGATTTATACTAATATTAGACTAGAGTTATATAAATACTAAGTATATAATTATACGGTATTATATAATATTATACTTCCTATCTAAGATTCCTACTAATTTATTTAAGTTATTATACGAGTATTTAAATACTAGTAATTTTTCTTTTTATAATTAGATAAAGAGGTAGTATAAACTATTATTATATCCCCGAGTATTTTCTTATCTAAATCTAGAGGTTTAGTCGAATAAGAGACTAATCCGGATTAAGCTTAAATAGGTTCTTCCTAGTATATATTACTTTATCGTATTATATATTTACGAGTATAGTATTTAATCGTATTATATATCCTTAGGACTTATTATTTAATAGTATTATATATCCTAAGGACTTAGGTCGAAAATATATTAAATTTATTTTAAGGTTATATTAAATTTATATTAAAATTAGGTTAAAAATATAGTCGGATTTTATACCCTTAGTACTATTTCTTTTTATATAAAGGGTTGTATATTTATAAGAATAAAAGATAGAGAAAAGAATAACGAAAAATAAGGCCGAAAAACGTAGGCGAAAAATAGGTAGAAAAATCGAGAAAAGAAATAAGTCGAATTAAAGAAAAAAAAGAAAAAAAAATTCTATAGGTATACTAAGTAAAATATAATAAGGCGGGGTAGGTAATCGAAGGCTCTAGCCCTATATAACCCTATAAGGTCGATAACCCCGTACGAAAAATTCTCCGAAATCGTTTTTTTTTCCCTTTATACTATTACTATTACTATTATTATTATCCTCCCCCTTAACGTAAGTTTAAACCGATTTTATTATAATTTCGAGTTAAATTCGAGTAAGAATTAAGCTAATATCGAATAGAAATCGAATTATAATAAATACGCGTTTATCTTAAGGTATAATAATGCTAGCGATACTATCTTCCTCGAGCTATAGTAATCGTACTTAATTTTTCTTTTATTTTTACTATTTTTCTTTTATCTTTTTCCTTTATTTTTTCCTTTATTTATTTTTCTTTTTTACTTATTTAAATATACCCGTTTTATACGTCCAAAAGTCTATAAATTTATAAAATTAGTATTATAATTATTAAGTAAAAACGTATTTTATAAAATAAGTATAATTAAAACTAGTTCGAATAGGAGTTAACTTTAGATTAAAGTTAAATCGACTTCGAGTATATATCGAAAGAGAATCGAAGAGAAAAATAAGTCGAAATTAATAAAAACTCTAACTAAAACTAGAGAAAAGCCGATTCGAAGAAAAGAGTAAATAGTATTAACTTATAGTAGGTATTTACCGAGTATTATAGAACCGTTTTATCGAAGTCGAACTAAATACTAGTAAAAGTATATCCGAAAATTATTAAAAATAATTATAACTTCTAGGATTCTACTAAGTATATAACTTTTATTATTTAAACTATTCTTCTATTCTAGTAAAATAGTATCGAGTCTAGCGTAATATAAAGCGTATAGTTATTCCTAGTATTAATTAATATCGGTTAAGTATTTTTATTACCCTACCGAATATAGCGGGTTAATACGCCCTAATATTTATATATAATTATACCTTATAATCCTATACGTATATATAATATAATAGTAATATACTAATTAAATAATAGAGGGATAAAGTACCCTTACTAATAATAATCCTTATTAAGTATACTTTTACTTTAGTCCTAAATACTTATTTTCTCTATTTAATATATAAATAAGACCTAATATTTATATACGAGATTCCCCTATTCCTATCCTTCGGAATTGAGTTAATATTAATCCGACTTTATATCGGAATCGTAAGAGATTTATACTAATATTAGACTAGAGTTATATAAATACCGAGTATATAATTATATAGTATTATACGATATTATACCTCTTGTTTAAGATTCCTACCGATCCGTCTAAGTTATTATATGAGTATTTAGATATTTAGTATATTATCCTATTTATAATTCTAAAATACGTTTAAGGTAGGTAATAGTTTACTCTAATTATAATAATAATAATATAAAATACTAAAAGGGCTTAATATAGGTATAAATAAAATAGAATATAAGCTTATTAAAAGGACTTATAAGTAATAATATAATACTAGAAAGTAGAAGTATAAAACGCTAGATAAGCCTATTAAAAATCCTTCTTTAAGAAAATAAGCTCCTCCCCTAATAAGCTATAGACTATTAAATATTAAGTAAGAATATATAATAGACTTACCCTAAACCCTATTTACCTTCCTCCCTTATTTTAGCCCGATAATAGCTTAATTACTATATTTAAAAAGAAAGTAATAATTCTTAGCTATTATTTCTTTCCCCTATACCTCGACCTCCTTTCCCTAAGATATTACTACCTATAGCCTTGGTTCTACCTCTTACGAAAAATTATCGTATTAAACGTTAAAACTACCCTAGATAGAATACTATTATAGAAGGCTATTAGTATTAATACTATTCTAATAGGGTTCTTAAAAATATACTCTTTTACCCTTATAACCCCCTTTATAGTAATTTTTTAGGTATATATTAATATTAGCTACTTTTCTTACTTCTTATACTCTATAATTATTATTATCCTATATAAACCTAATAAAAAACTAAATATTTACTAATAGGCTAGTAAATATAGACTAATTTTACTCTTTTATTATTTAGGGAAAATCCTCGAATTAATTATTAGGCGAGTTATTTCTTTTATTACTAAAATATATAGCCTACTCCTAAATAGATAAATAAGTAATTATAAATATAGATTTACTAAAATAACTATCCTTATAATTATAGAACTTATTTATACTATATAGGCTAAAAAGGGGGTAGCCTCCTTTTTTTAATTTAATATTAAAGGAGCCTTTAATACTATTTAGTATTCTAAGCTCTTAAACGAACTCGATTATCTCGGCTACCCTTACTAGATTATTAGCTTCCTATATAATTATCTCTCCGACTATACTTCTAGACTTCGCTTTAATAATAGAACCTTAGACCTAATCCTAATCCCTATAGGAGTTTCCTAAGGGTTTCCTCTTTCTACTATTTTATTTATCCTATATATAGCCCTATTCTACTACTAACTTTAGTACGAAGAAGGCCTTATTATTATAAGATTTACGGATAATACTAATCTTCTTAGTATTAGGCCTAATACTAAGATTATTATAAGATAATAATAATCCGCTTAGCGCGTTTATAAGGACTAGGTAATAAACTATAAGTGTTTTTATTATATTTATTAAGTATAATACTAGAATAAATAATTACTAGGGTAAAATACTAAATAACTATTATATAATATATATATATACTATTTATAATAAATAAAGAATTACTATATTATTATATTATATAATTATAAATAGGGTTATTTCTCGACCGAGAAGAAGATATAATTAAGAATATAATTATAAATATAAAGATAAGAGGAAGGAAAACTCTTCTTTTCTCCTCTCTTCTCCTTTCTTCTCCTTTCTTCCTAGGTAATAAATCGAGGAATAAATAACTAACGAATCTAATAGTAATTTAATCTAAAGTACCGATTTCCCGATTAGGAAATACCTATTCTATCCGGCTAAATACCCAGATCCTATTCTATACTCGGTTATAAAGAATCTAAACTATCCCCTAAAACGTATAATACTTAAAGAGTTATTATAAATTAACTAATATACTTATTAACGTATAAAAATAGTCTCCGAAAACGTTTATTTATAGGCTTTACGGAGTACTTTTAACGATCCAAATAAGTACTATAGTTCCCGAAATATTAGGTATAAAAAGAAAAGGTTTTCTCTATATATTAATAAATATATAATTTAATTACCTTTCCTTTTTTTATTAAATTATTATTATTATTATTATCTAATATAATCTATTATACTATTACTCGAATCTATTTTCTCTACGCTTTTATAATAATAATCCCTTTATTCTATTATCCGATTTCCTATAAAGTAATTAATAATTTATTATCTAAAATAATTAAAAGTACTATTTAACCTTTTATACTTATATAATAATAATTCTTTCTTTACTTTTAGAATACCTAATTTATAATTTAATACCTTAAGAATAATACTAGAAGAAAGCCCTTTTTCTTTATAATACTATAATACTATTTTTTATTTAAAAATATCTTCTAAAACTCGTTACGACTTTTTAAAGCTCTAGGGCTTAAAGAATTTTTCTACTTAGGCCTTTTAAATAGAGTTAGCCCTTATACGAGAGAAGCTTTTACTAACTATATAATAAGAAGGCTATAATAAGGCCGAAAATACTATAGCCTTTTTAAGGCTTTATATAAAAAATAGGCCTTTAACCTAAATAAAGTGTATTAAAAATATAAAACTAGCTTAGGATAAGCTTAAAGATCTATATAATCCCTTGTTTTTTACCTTTAACTTTCTTCTTATAGGAGAATTATTTACTTCTTTATATAAAGAAGGATAAATAGAGGTTTACCTTAATATAATAAAGTTCTATTACGAGGAACTTTTTTCTAGGGATATTATAATCCCTAAAGTTATTATTATTTTACTAACCCTTTTTAATCTAAAAGACGATTATATAGGGTTTATTACGAATATTACCTAGGCTTTACGAAAAAATCAAAAAGCCTATAACTTAAATTCTTTATTTTCCTCTCTAATTAATAAGGAGAAATAAAATAGGTCGAATAATACATATAAGGTTTTTATAGCTTATAAAGGGAAAAAGCCTTATAAGGCTAAAAAGGAGTTTATTTTTTACCTAAACTATAAGAATAAGGGTTATAAAAAAGATAGTTATTAGTATTTATACTTATAAAAAGCTCCCTCTTAGTAGGAGGAATAGACCTTTTCCTAATAAAGACCTTCTTAAAAGGGAAAATAAAGGTTCTCTCCTTATTTAAGGAAAAAGAAAATAAAGGATTCCTCGAATTCCCTTATAAATAAAAAGGAGAAAAATAAGGTAATTATTCTTATAAATACCCCTATTAGTCCTATACTATAGACTATTAAGAAATAACCTCTTTCTTCTTCTTTTTTCTACCTTATAAATAAGGTACCTAGAATTCTTCTTATAAAGAAAAAAGAAGTTAAAGAAATCAAAGAAAATAAAGAAGACTCTCCTTCCGATAAGATTAAAAAATAAACGAAGAAAATAAAGAAGATATCGAATTTAAAGATATATATATAGGTATTATAGAGGTAAATTATAACTCCCTTCTTCCTTCTATAAATATAATAACTAATAATAAAATTATAGGACCTTTAAAAGGAATTTAGGACTTATATAGTAATTATAATAGAATCCAAGAAATAAAATAAAGGATTTAGGATCCGAAGATCTTCTATATCTCCTATTATAAAAGTACTCCCTTCTTTTACGATACGGGAGTAATAAAGTATATTATATATAATAAAGACCTTTTTTATAACTATTGTATTATAAATATAAAAGTAAAATAGGGAAAGGCAAGTATAATCCTTATAAGAGGAGCTAGAAATATTATTTTTTAGTTAAATAATAAATAATACTATAAAATAAGTAATATATTTTATATACCTAAATTAGGTATAAATATTATAAGTTAATCCTGCTTTTCTATAATATACGTAGTTATAAATAATAAAAATATTTAGCTATTTAATAAAGGAAAAGAAATAGCTAAAGGAAATATATATTATAAATTATATTATATTCCTCTTTTAATTACTAAGGAAAATAAAAATATAAGAAATACTATATTAAATACTAAGTAAAATAAAGATATTAACTTTTACCTTTAGTATAAAAGACTTAGCTATATTAATTATAGAACGTTAATAAAACTATTAAAAAGCAAAGATAAAAACATTACTTTTAATTACTTAGCTATTAAATAAATAAAATAATATAAAGAATATATAGAAGCTAAATTAACTAATAAATAAATACAAAAAGCCTTTAAAAAGAGATATATATACTTAAAAAAAATAAGTATAAATATCTAGGGGCTAATTAAAATACTAACTTATAATAAATATAGTTATTTTATTACCTTCCTAAATACCTATTCTAGATATCTAGAAGTAGCTTTAATTAAAAATAAAGACGCTACTTTATAAGAATTTATTAATTATAAAATAAGAGTAGAAAATAATAATAATAATATAAAAATAAAAGAAGTATTTATAGATAATACTAAAGAATTTATTTATAATATTAAAAACTATTATATAAAATAAGGCATTATTTTTAATACTAGCCCTCTAAATACTAAAGAGCCTAATAGTAAAATAGAACGAATAAATTATACTTTACTAAATAAAGTTAGGGCTATTATTTATATAGTTAATTTACCTTACTACCTATAGGGAGAAGCTATATTAATAGCTACTTATTTATATAATAGGTCTCTATATACCTATTTAGGCTATAAATATCCTCTAGAAATTAAAAATAATATAACTATTATTTAAAAAGAGTTAGATAAAATTAAAAAATTTATTAATATTATATACTATAAGAATAAAAATCCAAAAATAAAACTAGACCCTAGAGTAAATAAAGTAGTTATAATTAACTACCTTAAGAATACTTATAAAATATAGCATTTTAATAAAAAGAATATAATAGTATTTAGAGATATAGTTATTCTAGAAAATAAGTTTATAGAAAATAATAAAGATAATAATAAGGAAAATATATAACTAGATTTTAATATATTACCTTCTATAATATAGTCTATAACGTCTGGTTATTATAATAAAGAAGATAAAATAGTTTAAGAAGAAGTAAATAAATAAATATAAGAAGAAATTAAAGAAAATAATACTAATAATAATAATAATAAAATAGATAATAACAATTCTAATATAAAATTAATATAAGAAAAGGATCTACCTTTTATAGAAGTAAGAATACCTAAAAAGCCTATAAAAGATAAAGAAGACTATAAAGAATTCCCTAAAATAAATTATATATTAAATAATAGTAAAAAAGAAGCTATTTTAAATATATTAGTAAATCCAGATCTATTAGAACCTATTACGTTAAAATAGGCTATAAAAAGCCCTAATTATAACGAGTAGGATAACGCTATAAAATTAGAAATAGATAAATTAATAAATTAAGAAACTTAGGATATAATAAAGGTAAAGCCTTTAGGAGGCTATTAGGCTTTTAGGCTAAAGAAAGATAATAATAATAATATAAAGAAATACAAAGCCCGCTTTATAGTATAAGGTTTTAACTAGATTTATAGCTTAGATTACTAAGAAATATTCTTAACTATAGCTAGACCTAAAAGTATTAGAATACTATTATTAATAGCTTTAAATAATAATATAATAGTAAAGTAATACGATATAAAGAATGCCTTTATATACGCTAAAGTAAATATAAATATATATATAAAATTCCTAGCCGAATTCAGAGAATATATTATTAAGGATTATTATAATAAAAATAAATAAAAATTCCCTTTAAATTAGAAGACTCTATATAAGTAAGATAAGCTTATAATTAAGTTAAGAAAAGTATTATACGGCCTTAAATAAAGCCCGAAGCTATAGTATAATTATTTATCCTCTACTCTTAAAAAACGGGGATTTTACCCCCTTATTTTAGATAAGGGAGTATTTATAAATAAAGAGCTATAAATAGACTTAGTTATATATATCGATAATATTTTAGTAGCCGCTAAAGATAATAAAATTATTACTCTAGTACTATAAAGATTAAATAAAGATCTAAAAATATAAAATTTTAGCTATCTAGAAGACTTTTTAGGAATATATATATAATTTAATAGGGCTAATAATACGTTGAATATAACCTAAGAAAATTAATACTAGAAATAAGCTTAAAGAATTAAATAAAGAAAATATTAGTTATTTAGATATACCTAGTAAACCTAGTATTAAACTTAGAAAAGCAACTATAATACCTAATAAAGATATTATTTTATAATACTAAAAAGAAATAGGTTCTTTATTATACCTAGCTTTATAAACAAGACCTAATATACTATATTTAGTTATATCTTATACTAGATTTGCTTCTTAACCTAATAATATATATATTTTAGCTTTAAATACTATATAGAAATACTTAAATAAATTCCCTAGTAAATCTATTACTTATAAAGGAAATATACCTTAAAATACGTATAATATAAAGGGATTCTTAGATACTAGTTAGGCTTCTGATTTAATAGAAAGAAAGAGTATTTCTAGCTATAATTTTTATATATATAATAATATTATTAGTTAGGCTTCTAGTAAGCAAAAATTAATAGTACTTTCTAGTATAAAAGCTGAGTTTATACGACTTACGGGGGCAAATAAAGAAGCCTAATACCTAAATAGATTATTTACTATAATAAATTAAGGCTTAGATATTAAAATAACTAGAAATATACCTATTTAATTAATAGATAATATAGGAGCTTTAAAATTAGCTAAAAATCCTAAATTTTATAAAAGGTTTAAATATATAAACCTAGCCTACTTTTATCTACGGGCTAATCTAAAACAAAAGAAAATAATAATATATTACGTTAAAAGTAAAGATAATATAGTAGACATCTTTACTAAAGAATTAAATAATAAAGCTTTTTATAATTTAATACCTTTATTATCTCTTACTTAAGCTTATAAATAAAGAGGTTTTTTTATTCTATTTAAGCTTTTTAGGATTTTCCTCTTATATAATTCTTTTTACTACTACTACTTTTTAAAGAATTTTTTTCTTTTTACTAAATAAGAGTTTTTATATTTTAATTTTAAATATAATACTATTATATTTAAATAAATAAAACCGTATAAATAAATACCCTTAGGCTATATTATTTAAAGGAGGCTATAAGTATTTTTATTATATTTATTAAATATAATACTAGAATAAATAAATACTAGGGTAAAGTACTAAATAACTATTATATAATATATATATATACTATTTATAATAAATACAAAATTACTATATAATTATATTACGTAATTATAAATAGGGTTTTTCCTTAACCTAGAAGAAGATATAATTAAGAATATAATTATAAATATAAAAATAAGAGGAAGGAAAACTCTTCTCTTCTCCTCTTTTCTCCTTTCTTCCTAGGTAATAAATCGAGGAATAAATAACCAACGAATCCGATAGTAATTCAATCTAAAGTACCGATTTCCCGATTAGGAAATACCTATCCTATCTAGCCGAATACCTAGATTCTATTCTATACTCGGTTATAAAGAATCTAAACTATCCCCTAAAACGTATAATACTTAAAAAGCTATTATAAATTAACTAATATACTTATTAAAGTATAAAAATAGTCTCCGAAAACGTTTATTAACGGGCTTTATAGAGTACTTCTAATAATCCGGATAAGTACTATAGTTCCCAGGATATTAAATATAAAAAGAAGAGGTTTTCCCTATATATTAATAAATATATAATTTAATTACCTTTCCTCTTTTTTATTAAATTACTATTATTATTATTATTTAATATAACCTATTATACTATTACTCGAATCTATTTTCTCCGCGCTTTTATAATAATAATTCCTTTATCCTATTATCCGACTTCCTATAAAGTAATTAATAATTTATTATCTAAAATAATTAAAAGTACTATCCGACCTTTTATACTTATATAGACTATAGTATATCCTTTAGCCCTAATAAGAGCGAATTTATCTACTTTTTAAAGTAATAATAGCTAAATACTACCCTAGTCTACTTTAGTAATTATTAGGTTTACCCGATTATAAAAGTAAGGCTCCTCGGAGTCTAGGTTTACTATAAACTATAGTAAAAGGTATACTTTAAGGTACTTCGAAATAAGCTCTTTTAATAGAATATTACCCTTATTATAATATTAGCCTTTATATAGGAATACCCTATAACTAGGGCTTATAAGGTTTATAATAAAATTATATACTCCCTTATTAATTATACTATTATAATCTTTTATACCCTTATACTATATAATAATAAACTATTAGGGATAATAAAGGACCTTACTAGGGCTTAGTCTATATACTTTTATACTATTATTAATACTTATAAGGCTACCCCTATTTATTATTTTAAATTTAAGACCTAGACCCCTCCTATTAACCTATATCTTAATTAGTATATAACTAGCTCTTTTATACGCTTTAATTAAATAAGAATACTAGATAAAATTAAATAGGCTTTTTATAGAGTTAGCTAATACCTAATAAGGTTTTCTTAATACTAACTCTCTTAATAATAATCCGCTTATACTCCCTTCTTATAAGAGATTAAATAGGTATAAGCTTAGATTAATACTATTAACCTCCCTAGGGATACCTTCCTCTATTAATACCTAGTTAAAGACTAGGTAAGATAATAGGATTATTTAAAGACTAGGCTATATAATAGCTAATACTATAACTCCCTCTTCCTATCTAGTTTCCTATACCGATTCGATAAACTTAATATCCTTAAGATTTATAATAGCCTTCCTAAATACGTTAATACTATAATAATATAGTTATAAATAGGTAAAATAGGCTTCTAAGAATTTATCTTCGAGAAATATATTCCTAATATTACTATTCCCCTTTACCCTTATAGGAGAGGGCTAGAGAATATTAATTATATTATTCTATACTATTAAAAATATAATAAATACCGGTTTTTACTCCTATAGCGAATTATAACTAATAAGTACTTATATTTAAAGCTATAATATTACCTAAGTATTATTATACTCGCTAAATAAATACTATATTATAAAGGCTTTTATTAATTTATATTAATAAACTCTTTATACTCTACCCCGATTATTAAGTAGTCTATATAAATATATACGTATAAAAGGGGAAAGCAAAGGTAATCTAAATTATATATAAGTAAAAATAAATACCCTCTTCTTATTATACGAGAAAGAGGGACTATATACCTATTTACTATCCTATCCTTATTAACCCTTATCTCCTCTCTTAGAAGAAAACGCCCTTAGGCTAAGTTATATAATAAAATAAGATATCCGGACCCCTATTCCTAAATCGTACAAGGTATAATAGTCCGGTATTATTTATTCTCTAACTTTTAGGGTAAGGATATTAATAGTATACTAATACTCGACTTTTTCTTTTTATAAAAAAGTATATATATGAAGAAAAGAACCGGCTATCTTAAAAGGCTAGGTCCTAAAAAAGACTAAACCGTATATATAAGAAAAGACCTTCGTATAATACCGAATAAATATAAGTAAAGTTAGGAAAATTCGCTCTAAAGGAAAAAAACGCTAAGTTAAAAAAGTTAAAAAAAAAACTCCTACCGGCTATAAAAAGGAAAAAAGAAGCGCTAATCCGCTAATAAATCGCGGGGTAAAGACTATATTTTATTATTAAAGTCCCTTAGGGTTAAATATATATAAAAAAAAGGGAAAAAATTAAAAAGAACCCGGAGGATAAAAATACTAGAAAATATTATAAAATTAGCCTTTATACCTAAGCTATAAGGCTTCGCTCTATCGTATATTAACGCTTAGTAAGCTTATAAGGGGTATAAAAACCTCTTTTCTTTTCTCCTTCCTTCTTATTCCTTTTTCTTTTCTTCTTTCCTTCTTAGTAGAGAAAACGACGAAAATAATAATCATAGTAATAAGAATAATAAGGATACGTAAGAACGAGTTAAACAATAGAAAGATAATAAAAATAGGGAAGAATAATAATTGTATAATATATCTATATACTTATATAGTTCTATTACTAATCGGCCTAGTTTTTAATAGGTCGAAATACTATTAGGCTTAGTAGAGTATAAGTATATAATATATTAAATAGCTATAAACGTAAGAAGTATAATAGAAGGTATTAGATAATAGTTAATATAAAAAAATAGGCGGCTAAAGAAAGATTATATAATATACTATTATATAATATCTTTATACGGTTAAATACTTTATAGGATCCCGCCCGTATTTTTATTATTATTATCTAATAACCGAGTTATTTTCTAGCTATATTAATAATAAGCCGTAGTAAAGTATTATCCGACCTATATAATATATACGCCTAAAACCTATACCCTTTTAATATATATTATATAATAGGGAATAGTACCTATACTACTTACGTATAATATTCTTATATAGCTAAATATAGTTTTATATATAATAGTAGGGGCGGAGGAATAATAGTAGCGGTAGTAGTAATTATAATAATAGCGCCGGCGGCTATAGCTGTATTAGCCGACTAGTAGCGAGTTTATTTAATAGTAATAGCGCTTATACTATATAATCCTTATAAGTATAAGGAATATATTATTATATTAAACGATAAGTAATAGAATAGAGGGGGTGTTTTTAAGTATTTTTTTAGGATTAAATAAAAGTATTCTTAGTATTTTTAGTATTAAATAATACTCTTAGGAAAAATAATATTTTTATATAAAAAAATAGGAAAAAAGAAAAAATAGTAAAAATAATAAATAGGTAAAAATAGGAGAAGAAATATTAGGAATAAAAGAAAATTTAAAAAAATAAAAATATAAACTATTAGACGAAAAAAAGAGAAAAAAAATAAAATAAAAATAAAGGAAATACTATTATACGACTAAATTGGTTATTAGAGGGAGGCTTTAATATATAGCTAGTAGGTATTAATAAAAACGAGGGTTATAAAAGTAAGGTTAGGATTAGCCTTTATATAAGTATCCGCTAGGTTATTTTTATTATTAATCTACCTAATCTCCGAAATCTTTTTATATTTATACGATTTATAAAGTACTATTATATTAATTATAAAATACTTTTCGGTTATAAAGCTAAGCTTTACTAAGTAGTTAAGTAATTACGAATCGGTATAAAGAACTAATAGAATAAAAGCTAGCCTAAGGTATTATACGATCTCCTAAATAGTTTTATATAGGGTAATACTAATATTAATACTACTTACTATATTATAGAGTTTGCTTATAAGAATACTTCGAGTAATACGCTTATATTTTGAAAAGATCTAGTAGAGGATATTACTATAAATAGTAAAGGCGTTAAATAAGCGGTTTTCTTCGCCTAAAATAATAAGAAAGCTAAGTTATAAGGTTAGGTTATAATTATTAGTAAACGAACTATTAATAAAAATAAATAACTTCGTATAATATAGATTAAGGGGGATAAAATATAATCTATAGTAAGCGTTATTAATCTACTATTATAGCCGTTTATTAAGGGCTATAATATTATTAGGAGTCGGACTAATAGCTTAAGTAATAATAGTAAGATTATATAAAGCCTTAGGTTAATAAATAAAGGTAATATATACTCCTCGCGTATATTAGCTAATAAAGTCCTACTTTATAAAGTTATTAATCGGGTTAATAAGTTATAGACTATTAGTTTATCCTTTCTAAGAAAAATAAATATTATACGAAGTATAGGAAATACGTTTACTATTAAAGTTAAGGGCGGTCCTATTTATAAGAAATATTTTTAGTTTTATACGAAGGCTAGCCTTCTATAGTTTAGATTCTTAATAGGAGGAGAAAAAAGCGGAGGTAAAGGAGAATATATTATCCGTTTATAGGCTTATAATACTAAATATATTAGGTTTATTAGTTGTATAAAGAAGGTATAGGTTGTATAATAAGTACTATATCCGAAGTTTTATATAATAATAAGTATAATACGTTTTAAACTAATATAGGCTAGACTTAACTAGGCTATAAAATAGTTTATAAATATAAAGGAGTATATCCGGAGGGTACTTTAGCTAAAGTTCTCTTAGTAGGAATACGTATATTATACGACTTAGCGGATTATAGGATTAAGTATACACCTATATAATATTTTATAACTCGCTTTATATATTATATAATTTTATTAATATAGGCCTAAGGGCTAAAAATAATTATTATAATATCCTTATAATTATTAGTAATTATATAAGGATTTCCTCTTTTTTATTATTATTATAACCTTAAATAATAAGGCGTAATTTCTCGTATAATAAATCGTTTTAGCTTTTTACCTTTTATATAAAACGTATTTTAAAAATACGTTTAAAAGGGTCCTAAGTATAATCGTATTATACGAGAGTAAATACTCCTTCCGTAAATAAAGTATTAATCTCGTTCTTATCGGATATTTTAAAGGGCTTACCGGATATAATAATAATACCTTATTCTCTAAGTCGTATAGTTAATACTTAGTTATCTCTTTCTTTAGTTATAAGGAATACTTTATATAGGTTTTTATCCTTAGGGCCCAGGAGAGGAATTTAAAAACGGGGTTTTAATAGAGTATTACCTAAAGGTTTTAAATTGTATATATAGTTTAACGTATATTATACAAAAACGAGTTAGGCTAGTTAGGAGGTCGAGGATAATATTATAGTTATCGAAGCTTAAAATATAAAAAGATCCTTATTATTTATCTTTTTTATACTATATAAGAACTTCGCTTTATAATAGAAGGGAGAGGATATTATACGAAATTAGGCTATTTTTTATATAAAGTATATATAAGATTTCTAATTAGGCTTTAAATATATGTACTTATTATATTACCTATTAGATTACTTTAGCTTTTATTATAATACTAGGTACTAGTAGGGAGTCGTATAATACTCTAAGGTAAGCTTTAAAAACAAAGAGTATTAGAATAAAACTATTAAATCCTATAGTATTATTAATAGCCTTAATAACTATTTATAGGATTATAGTATTATCTATTTAAGAGCCGATCTCTCGTTATAGTATTTTATACGCCTATTAAAAGGGGGTATATATATATTCAACCTTATTAATAGCCTAATAGGCTTTAATAAGAGCTCCTTTATAAATAATACTAATAATCTACGTATTTATATAAAATTCGGTAGAAGAAAAGTTAGTACTAGTATTATATAAGATAATATCTAATAGCCCTTAGTATATATAAATCTAATATTTATATAGGGTATTTTATATATTTACTATTAATATACTATATATAAAAGTAATAGCCTAGAAAGATATAGTTTTATTAATTGCGTATAAGACTAGCTTACCGCTAATATTAAAAATATCGATTATAAAAGAGTAATTAAAATTATAATTGTCTTTAATAGAAAACTTAAACTAACGAGGTTTTATATTATATAATTAATAATAATAGTATAATTATTTAATTAAGTCGAGTATAATAAGGGTAATATTAGAGTAATTAGCCTTTTAAAGGAGATTATAAAATTATTATATCTAGGGGTAATTAAAATATTAATAAAGGTCGATAAGCTCTTTTTTAGTATAGTATAACGTAGTTTCCTACTTAGAAATATTAAAAAATAGATATCCCTATTTTATAATAACTAGGATAATCGTATTATTATATTATACGATAATATCTCTAGTATTATTATAGAAAGCTTATAACCTATTAGTATTTTTAAAATAAAAAAGGAAAGAGGTAATAGTATCGAGAATATAGTAGAGGACTTTACTAAGAGGGTTTTATACGATTATTATACTAATTAGTTAAATAGGTATAGATAAGCTAAATCGGATAGAATTTATACTAGGTATTTAATAAATAGCTATATAAGGATATTCGCGGACGTATACTTCTACTTAGGGTTTTCTAATAGTTAATATTTAGGCGGCTTTAGTATTCTAAAGTTCTCCCTAGTATATTATATAATACGTATTATAGAGAAGGAATTACTTAATAGGTTTATTAGGAGTATTTAGGTAATAGATATTATCTTCTATAAGTTAGTATATATAGGCGATAGTTATAAGGAATATATTTATATTATTATTTATAGAATGATCGATTTATTCTTTTTTATTATTATTTAACTATATAAATATAATTTTACTATTAACGCCTTTATACAATTAAAGGAAAGCGTTAAATTCGTTATTTACTAGGGGATTTTAGCTAACCTTATTATATATTATAAGAAACTATTTTCTAGCTTATTTTATATTATCTAAATTATAATTTATTAACTAATATTCTTATTTCTTATATATAAAGTATTATTTATTTATATAGAGCGTAAACTTATATAGTAGTTAAAAATAAGGGTATTATTAAAAAGACTTATAGTACTAAAGGGATTTTTAGTAATTTAGTTATTTATAATTCGTATAAAACTTATTATTATTAATATAATAGTAATCCGTATAGAATTAATTAATACCTCGATTTATAGCGATTATAAATAAGGATCGAAAATAGTCGATAAATAATTTATATAATAAGTACTAAAATATTATAGCCGATTTAAATTCTAGTACTCTACGATAAGCTTATATAATAGTAGTAAGAAGTTATTTTTTACCTTCGTATCCTTTTTTAAAAGCCTATTATACAAATCATAATTTATCGAGAAGTATATTAAGGGTTTTTATTATTATCCTCTCTGGTTTTTCCTATTATATAATATTAAAAGAGAGAATCGTCTAGTTAGTCTAGTATAAAGAGTAATTCGTACGAATATTAAAATAGTTATTAAGAAGAGTATAGATTTTATCCTATTATTTATTTATACCTATAAAATAAAGGTAATAGTCTTATACTTTATCTAAGAGAATATTAGGAAAAATAGTATAGAATTAGTCTTTAGTAATACTAATTCAAGAGTAATAATTAATAAAAATCTATACCTTATTAATTAGTATATTATACGGTTTACTAGTATAATTCTAACCCTTTTATTACCCTTTTAGGAAAATAGTTATTTTATTAGGAATAATAAGATTATTTAAGACTTAGTATATTAATAGAAGTAAATATACTCGTATAATATTAAAAGATAATCTAATAACTATAGGAGGTCTAGTAGTTAAAACTAGGGGTAGTATAAGGGCTATAGTTATTATTATTATTATTAAATAAAGTAGCCTATACAAGGTCCCTTAACCTCGCTATAATCCCTATAATTATATAATAGATCTACTTTCGGACCTTATAATCCCTTAATACGAGGAATCGCCGGATCTAGCGACTTATATTATATTATAGTCTTTACCTTTATAATAACTACTTAATTATACGATTTAGAATTATCTCGTAGATTCTATAGATTCCCTCGGCCTCGTTATATAACTCTTCGGTTATCCCGTATAACTCTACGAGAAGATAATAGATTAGTATAGAATCATTAGGAAGCTCTTCTTTTCTTCTTCTATATTCTAGATTAGAAGAAGTATTTATATATAAGTAGCTAGATTAGTAGTACTATAGATAAAGAGTTAAAAATAATAATTATATAGAGGTTACCCTAACTTTATATAAAGTATTTATCCCCGTACTCTTTATCTTTATTCCCTCTCCTTATATATAAAGCTTTCCCTAATCCCGATAATTATAAGCCCGGTTTACTAAGCTCTTAACGATTTATTTAAAGGTGTTTATAAAGTAATAAGTACTTAAAATTAATTAAAAACCTAATTATTTTTCAAAATTAGAAAACCCTAAATTATCTTTTAAATCCCTTCTTATAGGAAAGAACCTATTTTATATAATAAAGACCGAAAACCTCTTAATTACGTTTAAATTAAGCTCCTTTTTATAAGGAAAGACTTTATATAATAAACCTAAAGCCTACTTATAATTAATAAAACTAATAAAATATATTTATAAAGGTAGACTTAACGCTAGCTTAAAAACAAACCCTAGAACCTTTTAATTAAGGCTTATAAACGTAGATTAAAGATATAAATAATAAAAATAACTAATAATACTACCCTTAATACTTTTATTACCCTTCGGGGACTTAATAACTAGAAGAAATAGATTAGTATCGTTTAAAAGTATACTAAGCTATATAACCTTTAGGTTTATATCGACCTAGAGTTAATAGACCGAGTTCCCCTAATTAAGCCTATAGTATTATTAAAGCTCTTAAACGAATAAATCCTTTAAGTAACTATTAATAATACTATTAAGGTATACGAGATTTAAGTCTTAACGTATAAGTACTAACTTACTACTTATAAAGCTAAAATAAAAGTATTTATAAAGATCTAGGAATTTATTATAAAAACTAGTAGTACGTATTATAGCTTTATTACCTATAAGAGTAATATAGCTATAGAACTTTAGACTTTATATAACCGTATTAAGCCCTTAGTATAGATTAGGTAACGTAAAGTACTTAATTAGTATTATAAGGTACTAAAGGTACCCGATAGAACGAAGATTACCTTTTAGGTCTTAAAGTACTAGGAGGCCTTAACCGAGATTAGCCTTGAATTACTCTTTAATAATAATAGGATCCGACTTATAATAGTATTTCTTAATACTATTAAGGAGGTTAATCCCGAATTTTATAATTACTAGACGAATAGAATCGAAGAACTTATAAATAATAGTACTATTACCGAACCTATTATCCTTAACGGATACGAAATTAATAATTAGTTTAAGAAAGTTACCCTTTTATCGAAGCTATCCTAATAACGTATACTAATAGCCCTTATTATATAGAAGGGAGAGAGTAGTAATAGGCTAAAGCTATAATATATATACGGAAAGTCCTACTTCTTTAGTAATTATTTTTATTAAAACGAGGGTATTAGGCCGGCTAGATAAAAGCCTAACTCTAACGTTATTAAGAAAATAGAGGTCCTTATTAAAGAACGACCTTACTTTAAGGACTTAGTAGAAAAATTAATTACTATCGCTAACTAGATTAAAAATAAGAAAAAGGAGAATATCCCTATAGTCTTAGCGGTTATAATAGTATTTATAGCTAATATAAGGCTAGCTAATTAAATAAATCCTAGGGCTTATCCCCTTTAGAAATTAATTATTATAAATATAGGGGCTAATAATTATATATTCTATAAACTTATACTTTTTACTAGATATATGCCCCTAATAAAGCCCTTTTAGGTCCTTTCGGGATCTGGCTTTTTCCCTCTCTTAGGAAAAGAGATTATAGAATTCCCTATCGAGAATAGGAATACCTAGAAGCTTATTAATATCCTATATATTCCCGATTTTTATTATAATATAGTTTTAGGCTACCGACTTTATAAGGCCTAAATTAATTAAAGCCTTCTTAACGGGATCGTACGTATTAATAGATAATAGGTATATTAGATAATAACTATATATAAGTAGGCTATATTATATTACCGTAAAAACAACTATATACTACCTATAACCGCTATAACTATAATAGTATTAAATAATAACGAGAATAAAAATAAAGATAATAATAACCCTAGTCTAATAGTCCTTTACTAATAATTTAGCTATCTAGGAGCTACTACTCTTAAATAGATTATAGGAGTCGAAGATACCCTTTTTACTATTAACTACGAGTTATATTCCCTCGTAAAGGTAAAGTATTTAACTAAGAGGACTCCCCTATCTTCTAAGGTAAAATAACCCTTTTAGAGAATATATTTTAACCTTTTCCCGTATAATACTTTATATAATAGGAAGATAATAGCGCTTATACTTCCCGCTAGCTAACGTAATAATAGCGATATTAGTCTATATATTAGAGGTTCTTACGATATTTATTAAATAATAATTTAACCTCGAAGTTATAGTCCTCTACTATAATAACGACTATAGGTTATAATCTAGTTATAATAAATAAATCGAGCGTAATAGTATTTAAAACGAAACTATAGTACCCTATACCTCTGCCTAGAATAGCCCCGCTAAGCGTACTAGGGGGGTAGTAGGAACGAAGGCTAAAGCTATAAGAATCGGGGTTAACCTCCCAAAGTCTCTATAGCCGGAAATCTAGAAAGTAGTAACCTATATTTATAATAGGACTCCGAATAGGACGATTAAATAGTCTATACCGCTTAATAAATTATACGACTAGCTTAAGAATTATAATAAGGAATAAATAAACTATATAATTAATATATCGTATTTAAGGGTATACGTATAATAATCTAGGCTATAAATACTAGTTAAAAGTACTATTTTATTAGATAAGCTGCTTATTAATAGGATTAATAAGTATTATTATATAATACTACTTAGTACTTAGATATAAGTACTTAAGTACCGGCTAAACCTCGGATAGATAAACCTCGGAAGGTTAATATAAGGATAATAATAAATAAGGAATAACGAATAGGAATCCTAGGATAAAAGGAATAGTTAGAATCGGATAGAAACGGACAAAGATATTAGAAATCAGGAATAAGGAATTATAAGTCATACTATGAGTTATACTATGAGTTACAATGTATTATGAATTAAAACCTGATTTTTAATATAATAGAATCAGATAGAAGATAATAGAATATAATAAGACTATTCTATTAGATAAATACTAGTATAGATTTAAAATCAAGAGTTAATTTTAAAGTAAGAAAATAAAATAGAAGCTAATAGAATACGATAATACTATTCTATTCGCTAGCGTATTTATAATACAAAGTTTCTATAGGATTCTATAGGTTTCTAAATAGCTTATATAATATAGATAGTTTCTTAGAGAAGAAAAAGTATAAAAGGAAGGCTTTCTTCCTTCTAAGGGTCTTTCCCTTTCTTCTTCTTCTCTAAGCTTTTAATCTAAACAATTTTATACCTAAAAGCCTACTTTCTTAAGACCTACCTCTGCCTTATAAGATATTCCTAATTAGGAAGTTCTTACTTATATTACTTTGTGACTTTCCTCTCTTATTATTTAATTGCCTATCTAAAGGAAGTAAGTAAATCCTTTACCTTTTATTAATCCCTTCTCTTTTATCTTTTAGAAGTCTGGATTAAGGGCTATGGATTAGTAATCGGTAATTACGGGTCTAATCCGTAATAATACGGGTACCTTATATACCCTTTTATAAAATAAGCCTAATAGTCTATATATAGATAAGACCTATAAATAAAACCCTATACTAAGAAAGGCTTCCTTATAGGCTATAATTCTAATAATATCTTTAGGATTTAAATCCCGGCTAGGTATAAAGTTAAACGAATTAAAGATATTATATTTAATAAAGTATACTTCTATAATAGTAAATACGAATAACTATAAGAAGCCGAGGATACTATCTACTTCCTAGAATATATTAATAATACTAATAACCTAGACCCCTTAGCTATAGTAAATAATCTTATAATTATAGGAATTTACCGACTTATAAATATAGTCCTAAAACTATCGGATTAAATAAATATAATTATAGCTAATAGCTCTAAGGAGTTTTAGGAGGAGCCCTAGGAAAATACTAGAAATACTAAAGAATCGGCTAATATTCCCCGAATAATACGGGAATATACTATTAAGACTTAGGGTCCTTTAACCCCTAAACTAGAAATAACTAATACTTAGTAGGTTTAATAGAAGGGAGACTATTAGGTATAATTCGAAGTTTAAGTCTATATACTTATAAACCTAGAGGACTATAAAGACTATATAAGGATCGATTATATAATAGCGTTTTATATAATAGTATTTAATATATAGAAAATACGATTATACTAGAGTATTATCCCGCCTACTTTATATAATTAGAAAGATATAATAGGCTATTTATTCTAGGATAAATTTAAAAAGGTAATAGATAAGGAATTTTAAAAGCTAATCGATAAAAATATATTCGAATTACTCTATTATAATTAAATACTTCCCGAATACGGGAGAGCCCTCCCTCTTATATAGGCTTTCTAGTATAAATTTAATAAAAACGGGTACTTAGCTAAATATAAGTCCCGCCTATATATTCGAGGAGACTTATAATAACCGTCTAATAAAGATATATACGCGGTAATACTTATAGCTTATAACTTTAGGCTTATAATAACCCTAATAATAAAATTCGACCTAGAGTATATTTAATTAAACGCTATAAATACCTTCGTTAATATAAAAATCGACGAAATAGTATATATCGAGTACCCCGAAGGCTTTTAAAGATAGGGTTAAGTCCTACGCCTTAAGAGAGTATTATACGGGCTTCGATAATCCCTAGCCCTATAATAATATAAATTTACTACTATTATAACGAAGTTAGGACTAAAGAAGTATATAAATAAGCCTTATATTATAGTTTATACTAACTTCCTAGTCTTCTTTTTCGTTAATAATATCGTAATCCTATTTAGGAAAGATTATAAGAACGATATTTAAGACTTTATTAAACGATTCTCTAATATATACAAATTTATATAACTCGGCAAGATTAAATAGTACTTTAGGATTTATATTATTAGGGACTAATAGTAAAAACGTATATAGCTTAACTAAATAGCCTATATCGAATAGATTACTACTTAGTTTAATATTACGAAGAGTAATTCCTATAAGGGTAACTCGTTTCCTAGTAACTAGTTATAGAAGGTAATTAAATAAGCCTTACTATAGTAAGTCCTTACCTATTAGAAAAGGCTTAAATATATTAATTTTATAGTTAATACTATTTAACCGGATATCTCCTTTGCTTATAGTAAACTTAGCGAGTACCTATATAACCCTATAGTAAAGTATACTTAGGTTATAGACTAATTAATCTAATACTTATATACTATTAGGTTCTTTACTATCGAGTTTTACGAAGATTTAACCAAGATCGATATTTAGTACTATAATAACAAAGAAATCCGGATTACCTTAGACGTAGTCTTTGCCGATAACCTAAATAGCCGAAAGTTAAGCTAAGGATACCTTATTAAGCTATTTAGTAGCCTTATTTAGTAGGTAGCGAATAAGTAGGCTATAGTTATAACTTTATTTATAAAGGTAGAGCTCCTTATATTTACTTAGGCTATAAAGGAAACGGTTAATTTATTCCGCCTTTTTAGTAGATTAATCTATAGCTTAATTAGAAGCTAATAATCGAGTATAATAATAAATAAATAATTCGACTTATTATAATAAACGTACTCCGGATTAAGACTGCCCTTAAATATATCGACGTTTATAATACCTAGGTATAATAAGCTTTCTTCGAGGATTACTTTAATATAACCTATATTAATACGAATTATATAATCGCTAATAGACTAACTAAGGTATTACTAGGCTAGCTCTTTACCCGCTTTATTTAATAACTCGGTCTTGTCTTTATATAGCCTCTTATTTAATAAGGCTAATATATAATATATATATATAGTAGGAGCCGCTATAATCGCTCCTAGGGGGGTATATTAAATAAAGTAGCCTATATAAGGTCCCTTAACCTCGCTATAGTCCCTATAGTTATATAATAAATCTACTTTCGGACCTTATAATCCCTTAATACGAGGAATCGCCGGATCTAGCGACTTATATTATATTATAGTCTTTACCTTTATAAAGTATTATAAGGTAGGGATTACCCCTAGTTTAATTCTATTTCGTTATTAACTCTTATAAGTATATAATAAGCTTATTAGGATACTAAGGACTTTTATATTATATAGGATACGTATTATAGTATTTACTATAATACTATAGAAGATAAGAGCCTTAATATTAATAATAATAACCTACTAGCCGAGGAGGATAACCCCTTTATTTATAGTATTTAATAGGCTTATACTATAAAAAATATAATAATATACTATAATAATCTCGAAAGCCCTAAGAATTCGACTCGAGTTAATTATATTAAAAATAAGAGTATAATAGAATACCTAAAGTTAATTAAGGAGGTTCTTATAAAAATTCTAATTATAATCGAGCGAATTAATAGTATACTTAATATAAGGAAGGGTAAAAAGCGAATAAAAGTACTTAGTACTATACCCTAATCTATAATAATTATAATTATTATTCCTACTATTAAGCTAAAGCCTATTAATATCCTTAAGGTAATAATCGCCGAGTATCCTATTATTATTATTAATTAGGCTATTAAGCTCTTTAAATCTTTACTAGTATTTATTATTCCTATTATTATTAAAAAGGAGAAGGGAAGGGTATTACCTAAGTATTACCCTTCCCCTCTAACTATACTATCCTTATCCTTAGTTAAGTCTATTATAAAAAGGGCTTAAAAGTATAAAGTCCTTTTAAAAAAAGCTTTTTCTCCTTTTATTTAGGTAGGTATTTTATTAAATAATAATAATAATAATATACCTATTATTTAACCCGAAAATAAAATAACTAATAATATAAATTTAGTTAAAATACTAATAAAGCCTCCTATTAAATATACTCGTATTATATTATTTATTCTTACCCTAAATATATTTAAGAAAATAAACGTATATATACCCTTTAATTATTAGTATATAGTAGATTTAAGTAATAAGGTTATTATTAGGGTACTCCTAGGCCTTTTAACTAATAAGTTATTTAAATATAAGGCTAATAAGGCAAAGGTATAAAAGGTAATTAAAAATACTATTAGGATAATTAAGGCTATTACTAAGGTAATAGCCTTTTTTACCCGAATCTAAGCTTACCCTATTAATACGCTTATTTATATTAAGCTTTATCCTATTATTATACTTAATAATAATTATACGCTTTACTTAATACCTTACCCTACCTTTACCTCTAAGGTAAATAAGGATAAGACTCTAAAGTAATTTAGTTAGGATTTAGGTATTATTATAGCTAGCTTAGGGGGGCGCTTTATTAACTCCCTTATATATTAGAATAGGAATAAAGCCGGTTTATATATATTTAAGTAGTATTTTCGTATTATATAGTCTTTATTATTATATAAGGTTATTCCTAGCTAAGGTAACCCTTAATCTACTTATTATAAAATTACCTAATAAGGTTAAACTAATAAAGGCTAGTATATTAGAGTATTTATTATTAGTTAGGTATTTTTATCGCCCTATTAAATATAGTAGGTTAATACGCCCTAATATTTATATATAACTATAGCTAGTAATCCTATACGTATATATAATATAATAGTAATATACTAATTAAATAACGGAGGGATAAAGTACTCTTACTAATAGTAGTCCTCGCTAAGTATACTTTTACTTTAGTCCTAAATACTTATTTTCTTTATTTAACGTATAAATAAAACCTAATATTTATATATAAGATTCCCCTATTCCTATCCTTTAGAATCGAGTTAATATTAATCCGATTTTATATTAGAATCGCGAAAGATTTATACTAACGTTAGACTAGAGTTATGCCTAATACCAAGTATATAATTATACGGTATTATACGATATTATACCTCTTATTTCCTTAAGTATTATAACTACTCGAGTATTAAGTTAGAACTCCTATAGGTATTAACCTCTAACTAAAAAATACAATAATAACTATTAGTACCGAAGGAAGCTATTATAATTATAAGGTAAATACTCTAATATACTAGCCTTTATTAGTTTAACCTTACTAGGTAACTTTATAATAAGTAGGTTAAAGGCTACCCTAGCTAAGAATAACCCTATATAATAATAAAAACTATATAATACGAAAATACTACTTAAATATATACGAACCGGCTTTATTCCTATTCTAATACGCGAGGGAGCTAATAAAGCGCCCCCCTAAGCCGGCTATATTAATACCTAGATCCTAACCGAATTACTTTAGAGTCTTATCCTTACTTACCTTAGAGGTAGAGGTAGGGCAAGGTATTAGGCAAAGCGTATAACTACTACTAGGTATAATAATAGGATAAGGCTTAATATAAATAAGTATACTAATAGGATAAGCTTAAATTCGGGTAAAAGAGGCTATTATCTTAATAATAGCCTTAGTTATCCTAGTAGTATCCTCGATTACTTTTCGTACCTTTACCCTATTAACCTCGTATTTAAATAACTTATTAGCTAAAAGGCCTAGGAGTACCCTAGTAATAACCTTATTACTTAAACCTATTATATACTAATAATTAAAGGGTATATATATATTTATTTCCTTAAATATATTTAGGGTAGGAGTAAACGATATAATACGAGTACGTTTAGTAAAAGGCTTTATTAGTATTTTAACTAAATCTACTTTATTAATTACCTTATTTTCGGGTTAAATAGTAGGTATATTTTTATTATTATTATTCGATAAAATACCTACCTAAATAGGAGGAGAAGGAGCCCTCTTCGAAAGGATTTTACGCTTTTAAGCCCTTTTTATAATAGACTTAGCTAAGGATAAGGATAGTATAGCCAGAGGGGAAAGGTAATACCTAGGTAGTATTTTTCCCTTCCCCTTTTTAATAATAGTAGGAGTAATAAGGGCTAGCGAAGATTTAGAAAGCTCGATAACCTAATTAATAATAATAATAGGATACTCGGCGATTATTACCTTAGGGATATTAATAGGCTTTAGCTTAATAGTAGGAGTAATAGCTATAGTTATTATAGATTAGGGTATAATACTAAGTACCTTTATTCGCTTTTTACCCTTCCTCGTACTAAGTATACTATTAATTTACTTAACTATAGCTAGGATTTTTACGAGAACCTTCTTAGTCGATTTTAGGTATTCTATTATACCCTTACTTTTAATATAATTAACTCGAGTCGAATTCTTAGGGCCTCCGAGATTATTATAGTATATTATTATATCTTTTATAACGTAGGCCTACTAAATACTATAGATAAAGGGGTTATCCTCCTTAGTTAATAGGTTATTATTATTAATATTAAGGCCCTTCTCCTATACGGTACTATAGTAAATACTATAGTATATATCCTATATAATATAAAAGTCCTTAGTATCCTCGACGAGCTTATCGTATACCTATAAGAGTTAGTAATAAAACGGAACTAGACTAAGGGTAGTCCCTACCTTATAATACTTTATATTATTTATAGTATAGGCTATATAAGCTTAGGTAGACGCGTTTATAGTAGATTAATAATTAATAAATAATAGGTTTAGTATACTTATTAGACTAATCCTAATAGCTAATATATAATACTATATTCTTACTAATTATATAAGATACGTACTTATTATAGGGTTTAGTATACTTAAGACTATAGCTTATAACTCGTAGAGGTATTCTATAGGTAGGTATTAATAATATTAATATTTTAGTTAAGAGGAGCGTTAGGGATAAAAGCGGGGTTAAATCCCCCTATTAAAAGTAGGGCGCCGACTATTAATCTATAATAACCTACTATAATACGGGGAGTAATATATAATAAATTCTTATTATTTAGACGCCTCGTATAGATTAATACTATAGCCTATAAGGTAGATAAACGCCCTACTATAGTCTTTTTCCTTTACTTTACTAGATCCTAGCTATATCCTAGCCGAATTTATTTATAGAGAGGGTGGTTTTCCCCTAGGTCCTCTGGTTTTTCTACCCTATAGACTATTTGCTTATTTCCTAGATACCTTATAGGTCCCTAGCGTAAGTTTTAATAATAATATACCTCCTGTTTAAGATTCCTACCGATTTATCTAAGTTAGTATACGAGTATTTAAATATTTACCTTATAATTATAATAGCTTCCTTCGGTATTAATAGCTATTATTATATTTTTTAGTTAAAGGTTAATACTTATAGGAGTTCTAACCTAGTACTCGAGTAATTATTATACTTAAGGAGTATATAAAAAATATCCTCTAGTACTATACTATAAGGGTATAAGGGTATTATAATATTTAGTACTTATTAATAAAAAAGAAAATTATATAGCCTAATCTTCCCTATTCTTATTTATACGATTATAGTACTAATATACTTTAGAATATACTTATACCTCCTTATAATATCCTTAAGGTAGAAGGTTAATACTAGGTTTATTATAAAAAATTTATACTTCCTACTCTACTCCCTTTATTACTATAATAAGGTTTTTATCCTTTCCTATCTTTATTTTTATTTATCCTTAGTAAATTATAATAATAGGGCGGGGTTATTAGGGAAATTCGGCTTAGGTATATTATTAACCTAATTATATACTCGTTTATAAAGCTCCTAAAAAGGCTACCGACTAATTAATTATTTAAAAAGCCTATAAGCTAAAAACTATATAAAATATCTAAAAATTCCCCTAAAAGTAGTTTTAATCTTATTAAGTATTCCCTACCTTTATAGTTATTATACTATCTAGACTATTTTCTAATTTAAGTAAATATCGATCGGGGGAATTACCGCCTTAGTTTTAAGATAATAAATAGGTATAGCTTAAAAGGCTCCTAAGACTATATAAAGGTACTAAGTCTATACTTTGCCTAACTTATTTACTACCCCTTTAGGTATACTATCTTATACTATTATAATATAGAAAGTAATTATTACGTAGGTAATTAAAGACCGGATTACCTTTATATAAAGTTTATAAGCTTAGAGGAGGGAATAACCCTATATAAATACTATTAATAATATAAGTATAAAATTCTATTATAATAGTTTTTTTTATACTTCCTTAATATATACTTTTTACTATAGCTTATAGTATAACTAAACCCCTAGAAGTTAGGCTTTTATTACTAGGTATATAATATAATCCCCTAAATATATAGTATTATTAGGTAGTTTTTTATACTTTATAAAATAGATAAGCTTATTCTTCTTTAGGCCGAACTCTATACTATACTCTTTTATCTACTACTTATATATAGACTAAACTACTTAGAATCGCCTTATAATTATCTTTATATTAGGTTTAGTATAAAAAAGGTTAATATTATCCGCAAATCTAATAATAATTACCCTATTATCCTTCTATAGTTATTAATATAGGGGTATAATATATAAGAGAAAGAGGATAATTAAGAATAGTAAGCCTTATAATACTCCTACCTAAATATTAAACTTATCTAAGGTATATTTATTAAATTATAATTAAGCTAATCTACTAATAAGGTAGTTACGTAAGAAGTTAAGAAGCTAGCCCGGGTAATTAAGGCGCCTTATTTTTATTAAGAGCTTTTTATACTATATAGTATTAAAGGCCCTTTTAATATTAAGCTAAAGGAAGGAAGTAACCCCTTTTTAGGCCTAGATAGCCTAAATAAGCTCTAAAACTATTATAATCGCTAGTTTTATTAAATAATTCTTTTTATTATTTATTTATCCTTTTAGGAGAAGCCCTTATACCTCTACTACCTTAGTAATACGCTAGCCTATAATCCTCTTTAATAACTTACCTATATAATAGAGTAATAATATTAGCTTTTATCTACTAGCCTTCTTATAGTCTTCCGGCTTCTTCCTAGCCTTTTATAGGATTATAATTATAATTACCTTAAATCGCTCTAGGAAATAATAATATATAGTATAAGCCTAGAAGATTTAAGCTAAGTTATAGAATAGAACTTTATTATATATTTTAAGGAATCTAACTAGTATATTATTATAATTAATAGCTTTTTAAAACGGCGTATAACGTATTATAGTATAAATATCCTTAGTTATTATCCTATAAAAAACCTTAAAGTATTTCTATTATACTTCTATTTAGCTATTTATCGTATACCTTACCCCTGGAAAGAATCTATTAATAAGTATACGCGCCTTCTCCTTAAATTTAGGGTACTATTACCCCTATATATTTTAAAAGAGGGGGATATAGGTAATTTCCTATAAAAGCCTATTTTAAAGCCTTACTTATCTTTTTACCCTATAGAGGGTATAATTATTATTTTTTATACCTATTAATTTAAGAAAGTTCCTCTAGTAGGCCTTTTTCGCCTTTTATATAATACTCTTTTACTCTTTAGTAGTCTTCTATAGGTATTCCTAGTTATAATCCGTATATAATAACCTATACTCTTACCTTACTCTTTTAGTATTCCTTATAGCTATTATAACTCTAGGTATAAATTATTATATTCCCCTATTATACCAGGGTATAATATATAGGATAGCCTTCTAAATAACCTTTTATAACTCCTTATAAAGCTTCTAGAGGGTAGTCTTAATTTAGGCTAAATCTATAAGTAGTAGTATAATACGTATAATATACGCTTAGGACTTATAGTATACTATTAATAAATCCGCTTACCTTTATTATAATCGAGGCTTTATATTAATTACCCTACTTTTATTATAATAAATTATAATCTATAGTATATAGTTAAATCCTATAAGTTCTATATTAGGTTTAGAATACCGAGTATTAATATCCCTAATAGCCTATACGAGGTTAATAGTACTATCCCTCTAACTATAGAAGAATCTCGTATATTCTTTAATAAGCGTAAATAAGTATAATTATAATTATTAAAATTATTATAAGGCTTAATTAGTATTATTACTTATTCTTTTATACGTATCCTAAAGCGGATAATAAAGATTAAAGTCTCCTATAATAATATACTATTATACTTAGTCGAGCCTAGTTAGAATTTATAATAATCCTCGTCGAACTTTACCTAATAGTAAATAGAAGGAGACTACTTATAGCCTTATATTAAACTTAACCCCCGCTTAATTATCTCCCCCTATTAGCTATTATAATTCGACTATATATTACTTATAAATATATATAGTAGTTTACTTATTATAATAAATAACTCGATATAGTATTATACTAATTATTAAAGGGTTTTTACTTATCCTAAAAAACTCTTATACTATTATTATATCGTATTCTACCTTATTATATAATACTAAATATACTAGTTTTTATCTTTTATTAATATTCTAGTAAAGGACTTTTAATTATATAAAGTATTAATAGGTATTATAACCTTATTAGTATTTATATTCTATTATTAAAGTATAATAAATCTCGTTTATATTTAACTTAGTACTAGGGTTAAAGGGTCTTATAGTATATTACTAATCTACCTAGCCTAGGTTAAAGTCTCCTAATTCTTAATAATTATCTAATTCCTCGTATATTAGAGTATATTAGAATCGAGTAAGGATATACTTTATTCTCGCCTAATAAAGCGCTATATTACCTCCGGGGTATTACCCCTAATAAGTATTTTCTATACTAGTTTTACTATAAATCCTATTCCTAATAGTTAATCCTTCTTCCTCTCTATTATAGGTACTAGAGTCTCTACTAACTATTATATAGTATCCTAGCTAAACTTAGGCGTATTATTTATTAGGAGGAGTATTATTTATAATCTTAGTTTTATAAATCTTATTAATCGTTTTTTATAATTAGCTTTCGCTTTCTCTTACTATTAAATTATTATTAAATAAGTTTATACTTATACTAGATAATTATTATTATAAAAAATATAGGTATATAGGTTATTATCTTTTCTAGCCTTATAATTACTTTTATTCTAATATTTTATTATACTATATTTATTATATAACTTATTAAAAGTATACTATTTTACTATAGATCCGTATTAATAATAGTTATAATACTAATAGGGTTATACTAAATCTTTATAGGGCTTATATTAATAGATTTATATATTAATTATAATTCTAAGGTTATATAGTTTATTAGTATTTAACGTAGACTTAAAAGCTAAATAGTATAGCTACTATTAGAACTCCCTCCCTAGGCCTAATAACCCTTACCTTAGAAATATAACCCCTATTAATAGTTTTAATATCCTAAATAAAATTATCCTTTTCCTAAGTTATTATTTAAATAGGGATACCCTTAGTAATAACTATATATACCCTTTAGACTATTAGTATAGCCTCCCTAAAAATAGTTTATACCTAGTCTTAATCCTATAGAAGTTTAATAACCTTCTTATTAAAAGTAATAATAATATTACCGCTTAGGAGTTTCTTTATTATTAGGTAGGATATAAACTAGAGTATTATATTAATTACCTAGACTATATTCTTAGGGCTTTTATTATTAATATTTATAGTTAATCTATTAGTATATATAATAATTTCTCGTTTATATTTTAGAGGGATTCTCTTTTTAACTATTAGTTTATTAAATATTATACTCTTAATAACGACTTATACCTATATATACTCTATAGGCGGGAAACTATTATTTATAAATATCCCTAAACTATTTTTAACCGTTTTTTAAATCGTATATTTTATATCCTAATATAGGTAATTATTAGTTTATTAGTATCCTTTTTTAAACTAGTCCTAGCTAAATCTAACTACTATAGCCTATATAACCCGAAAGTTATTTCGGGGGATAAGCCTTATAATCTTCTTATAAATAGTATAATAATTAAGTATATATAAAATCTTTAATAGATTTTATTCTAGTATAATAATTCTTTTATAATTATCCTATCTAGTTAAAATATATAGTATATATCGCGTTTTATTATTATTTAATTATAATACGTATCCTCTACCCCTATTACCGCTTCTACCTCTACTATAGCCCGATTTACTACGCGCCTAGCCTAGAGGTACTATAGCTAGGGTAATTCGATACCGCTAAGTCGATTCCTATTAATATCCTACCTTAATTCGTCGTAATTATACTAATACTAGGCGTAGTTATTGTTTATACTTTAGGGACTTAATAACTAAAAGAAGTAGATTAGTATTATTTAAAAATAGGGCTATAGTTAATTTATATTCGTAATACCTAATATAAGTCGGAGTCGTATAAGTTAATTAATCCGATTAAAGAGGGGTTAAGCGAATTAAATAAGGTTATTATAATAAAAGGTTTAACTCGGGTTTTAAAATACATAATTCGACTATTAGTATTTAAATTATATAAGGTTATTAACTTAGTCCGGCTAAATTAGGTAATAAGTACTATATAGTAGATTAGTATACTAAGTTAGAGTCTAGACTAGGGGTTAGTTTATAGATTAATCTAGGGGCGGAAGAGGTATTATCTAGTACTAGTATATTTAGGAATTATACGAAATATTATACTATAACCCTATTACCTATAACTAGGATATTTCGTATAATAATAATCTAAGTTAATTCCTTAAAAAGGTTTTATAAACCGAAATTATCTAATAATTAGTCTAGCCCTATAGTTCTAATTAAATATATTATATGAGATTATTATTATATAGGTCGAAATAAATAATATTATAAATAAGTCGTATAATAAACGTTATTAATTCGACTTTTCCTAGGGCTAACTTAAGTTCTAGCTATAAGTCCTAGAATACTAGTAATATAGCCTAGGTTTAAACTCGGGAAAAGATCTTATTATCCTCTTTTATCTTATTATATAATACTAGTATCGTATTATTTAGTATAGGAGCTAGTAATCCGGTAGTAGTCTTAGGTATTATAAAAGCTATATTAGCGGTATATTATCTAAAACGCTATTAAAGAGTCGTTAAAGTTTTATATAATTCGTTTAATCTTTTATTTTTTAATAATAGTACTAGATAAAAATAGCTCTTTAATAAGGACTAGTATTAGAAAATGGGTAAAAGAACGGGTATTATATAATATTAGGTATAAGGGCTTTTCGGTATTAGATAAAATCCGTTTTATTATTCTAGCTAATCTATAATTAATTAATAAAGACTACTATAATTACTAATTAGTATTAAGTAGTTTATATAAATACGTATATATAAAAGGGGAAAGTAAAGGTAATTTAAATTTTACATAAATAAAGATAAATACTCTCTTCTTATCGTACAAGGAAGAAAGACTATATACCTATTTATTACCCTATCCCTATAAACCCCTATCTCCTCTCCTAGAAGGAGACGCCCTTAGGCTAAGTCGTATAATAAAATAAAATATCCGGACCCCTATTCCTAAATCGTACGAGGTATAATAGTCTAGTACTATTTACTCTCTAACTTCTAGGGTAGGGATACTAATAAGATACTAGTAATTAATCTAATTTTATATTAGAATTATAAGAGATTTATACTAATATTAAACCAGAGTTATACTAATACCGAGTATATAATAATATAGTATTATATAATATTATACTTTTTATTTAAGATTCTTATTAATCTATTTAAATTATTATACGAGTATTTTAATATTAATAACTTTTCTTTGTATAATTAAATAAAGAAGTAGTATAAACTATTATTATATTTCCGAATACTTTATTATTTATATTTAAAGGTTTAGTCGAATATAAAACTAATTAAGCTTAAGCTTAAATAGCTTTTTCCTAGTATATATTATTTTATTATATTTTATATCCTTATAAATACAAGGTTTAATAATATTATATATCCTTAAGATATAATACTTTATTATATTATATATCCTAGGGTTTTAAGTTAAAAACGTATTAAAATTACTTTAAAATCGTATTAAAGTTATAATAAAATTAAGTCGAAATTATAATCGGACTTTATACCCCTAATACTATTTCTTCTATATAAAGTAATAAGGATTATTAAGAATACTTATAATTATAATTTAAATCTCTTTATATATTTAAATTATAGTTATTTAGGATAATAAAAAAAGAAGAAGGAAAAAAAAAGGAAAGAAAGAGAAGAAAAACGCCGACTAAATATACCTTATAGGTTATATACTTACTTATACCGTATACTTATCTATACGCTAGCCCCGGTATATACTAGTCTTTTCCTACCCTCCCAGAACCTTCCAAAAAAAACCTTCTCCCTGCCTCCGGCCCTACCCCTCCGGCCCTGGGATATCTTTATCCCGGGCTATTCTATAATACATACCCTAATAAAAGAAAAGAGGCACTCGTCCTCGAGTGCGCCCGCGGCCTGCGTATCAGGGCGGCGTGTATGTGGCCGGGTAGGGCGGCGTGTGTGTAGCCGGGCCGAGCGTTGTGTATAATACCGGGCAGAGCGGCGTGTGTGTAGCCGGGCGCGGCGTTGTGTATATCGGCGTTATATATAGCCGGGCGTTATAAGATTAATAGGTCGGGCGGCCGGCTAGCCCTAGTAATCGGGCTCTAAATTACTACTAGATAATAAGGATTATTAGGGGTACTTATAATTATTAATTTTAATCTCTTTATATATTTAAATTATAATTATTTAGGATAATAAAAAAGAAGAAAAAGGAAAAAGAAAGGAAAAATAAAGAGGGAAAACGCTAATTAAATATACCTTATAGGTTATATACTTACCTATACTATATACTTATGTGAATACAGTCGTAGGCTAAAGGCACGCTCCGCTCTATAGGAGGCCGCGGACCCCGTAGGGGTCCCGCGGATTCCGTGCCTAGGGTAGCGGACCCTAGTTCTACGGCGTATATAAATAGCTAGTATATACTCTTATATTCTAGATATTAATATTACTACTTAATATATATATAATTATATAAAAGCGATTAGTTTTTTAAGAGACCTCCGATACTAATTAGTCTTTCTATAGGTATAGAGTAGTAGAATAGCTAGGAAAGACTTTATCTAGGTATAAAACGCTATACTCGCCTCCCCTGTTTTAGTAAAGGGCTATACGTTAATACTATTAGAATAGTCTAACGATATACGACCCTAGACTATTAGAATAGGATGGGTTATAATAAATTATACTTCTTGCCCGATTAATTATAAGCGGACTAGAAGCGCTAATAAATAGGTCTTTCTCCTATTAGTATTATTATTATACTATTACTATAACGTAGGAGGAAGTAGGACTAGTACTAAGGAGTAAGGTAAGGAGTAAAATATCTACTATAATATCTCTTCTCGAGCGGATAGGCTACTCGGTAAAGTATATATTAGAGCTCTTTAAGCTTAACCTTATAATTATAAAATTCGACGAGAGGATTATCTTTAAGAATACGATTAACCTATAAATAGCTAAGCCGAGGGAATTAAATTTATTTATACTAGGTTAGCTATTTAGGTATAATTAGAATAAGAAGATAAAGGAGGACGAAGCCCTTTTATAGGAGATATATATTTACGATTTTAAGGGCTAGGATACGACTATCTTCGAAAATACTAATAGTAAGCTTTATTATACCCTATACTACTTCTTTAAATACCGGGGTATATATATAGGACTAAGGAGAAGCTAAATTATCCTATTACTCGTTTAGCTATAGAAGGTAGAGAGATTTCTAGTATAGGATATATAAGAGCTTCTTATAGTAAAGCTATCCTTATATTATTAGGTATATAAGTACTAGTAGTGATTATTTAAGTAGACGGAGGTATACGAAGTACCCTAATTATTATTACCTCTCCTATAACCCCCTATACTAATAATAACGCTCCCTATACCTAGTAAGACGCGCTAGCGTACTTAGATTATTAACTCCGAGGACCCCGTTTACGATAGTATACTCGAGGAATAGTAAAAGTAGTAGGGCGATTATAAGACCCGAGGACGTTTAGGATATCCACCTACCCTTAGATACGACCCTATAAGGGGATTACCTTAGACTAATAGACTAACCCTAGCGAGTTTACCGAAGTAGGTACGGATACCGTTTACCCTAAAGCGCTATACGCTAATAAGGAGTACTATTAAATTCGACTATAACCCCGGATTTATACCTATTAGACCTAACGACGAGTAGTACGATAATAACTACGATTTTAGCTATAACCTCCTGCCTATATTTATACGACCTATGTAGATCGATGCCTCTAAGGCTATTAGCTTTACTAAGCTCTAGAATAAGGAGTAGAATTTTACTAGCTAAGCGTACGACCTCCTCGACGATAAGGTTCTATAGTTTATAAATACGTACTATACTCTTAATATCGTACCTAGCGAATTCTACGCCGTTTTCCCGTATATTCTTAAAGGTAAGGCGTAGTAATTTTATCTTCTCGTTATATAGTAGAAATATACTTCCTTATTCTCCTAGTAGTACTATATACTATAAGAGTACTTCTATACTAGGTATAATAAGGAGATTTATAGTAATAACTAGTCTAACGCTTCGTTCGGTAGGATCTAAAGTAAGAACCCTAATAAGACCCGGATTTAAGTTCTCGACCTCCTCGTAATTAAGCTATATTATTATTAATATACCCTATTTAGTAATAGAAGCGATAACGAAGATTTACTCCTTATAATAAAGAGAGCCTACTAGGGAGAGCCTATATTTAAAATAGCCTTATTTAAGTCCCCGATTAATTTCGAAGAATTCTATAGAGATTTACGTACTTCCCTCGACCTTAAAAAAGCCCTAGGGACTTTCTTAACGGATAGGAAGTTTAACGGTACCGGTAGGAGACCGAATTAACAACGTTAGGCTTAGCCTACTCGTATACTAATAGATAAGCGCTACTACGTTTATAGGAAATAAGGCTATTATTCGTATAAGTATACGCCCGAAGAGAGAAAGTAGGCGTATACGAGGTTTAAAAGCTAGTAGGCGTATAATAGTAAATCTATAGGCTAGAAGTAGTTTTCCGCCTTCCTTACCGACTACGAAGGAGACGAATTTAAGGATAACGAGTACCCTACTAAGACTAATAACGACGATAGCGATAATAATAATAATAACGGATAATAAACCTTTATAGCTTCTTTTCTCTATAATAAAGCGACCTACTATAGTCTTTAGATACCTATAATCGCGGATACTATAAACCTCCGTATTATTATAATAGTTAACTATACTCCTATATATACTAATAACGCCGATATACCCGAGCCTATAGTTATTTATACCTTCGAAAGATACTCTTTATAGGTATTCTAAGGTATTATCCCTAATACAGGAGTAGCGTAGAATTCGACTATAGGTAAGCCTTAATTCTTAGCCCTATAAAGAGAATAACCTAACGTATATTTTAACGAGGTAACCTAAGGCGCTATAAAGATATCCTTTAGTAATAAGCCCCCGATTACCTCTCTTAGATTAGTATAGCTTAAGACCCCCGTTAGTAGGATTAAATTCTATATCCTTAAGACTAAGACCCCGTTCCTTATATATCTCCGGGATATATAGCGCCTTAGATACTATCTTAACGTCCTATAAGGCTATATAGTACTTTAGAACGGTAATAAGGTGCTTATAGTCTTCCGCTAGGGGTATTCTTAGTTCTTCTTAAGTCGTTATTAGCCTAGCGTAACCGTCTTCTTTACCGATATTAAGATACGCCGATTATACCGACGTTTTAGGCATTTATTAGTCCGATACTTATACGATATTCTAAATAACGCTAGCTATAAGGTCTTATATAAGGCTTTAGAGGAGATCTATAAGGTATACTACTATTACTAGGTTAAAGGCTTAGCGTTACGCTGTTTTAAGTTCTCCCTATACGATAATTATAACTTTAATTACGAGGTTATTATAGATATCCTTTACTTAAATAAGCGTAATATTCTTTATTTTATAAATACTACTACCTCCTTTTAAGTAGTACGATTCCTTAAAAATAACTCGGTAGAATAAGTATAGTAGGCGCTTAAAGCGTATTAGATTAATATATACCTTAGACCTCTAGACTTCCTTATATACGATATAGGGATTAACTTTACTATACGCGACTTCTAGGCTAAGGTATAACTCTATAGGATTACCTATTAATAGGTACCCGTTAAAGCCTATTAGAGCGTTAGTAAGGTCGAATAGTATTATAATCCCTTCTAACGTATATACGAGATTCTACGGGACGAGATAAGAGGAGTCTCCTAGAAGAATATACTATAGGTAGCTATTAAAGCGATTAATAATACCGTTAGCCTAGATAGACTCGTACTAACCCTCCTTATTTTTAGTACGTATCCTAGGCTTATAATAAACTCGGTACCCTCGTAGTCTACGGTAGAGCGTATATACGCTATTATAAAAGTACTAAAGGCGGTATAGAGTACTATAATATTATATAAGGTTATTACTATACTATAACCGGGAGATACGAATACTATAATACTCCTCTTAGTATAATTGCGTTTTAATTCCCTAGTACTCGTATATCGTAAGAAGAAAGGCTAATACGGACCTTACCGTATTCTTTAAATAGATAGTAAAGAGGTACTCCTAGAGATACTATAAAGCTCGAGTTCTTTTAGGGTTATATATATAAAGCCCTATTTTAAGACCTACCCTATAAACAAGAACCCCGCTCCGCCTATATATACGAATACGACTCCTATACGTATAGATCCGGCTCCTACCTTTATATATATAAAGTTCCTATAGAAGCTTATTATCGTTATCCTATATCGACTTTCTTCGGATTCGGAGCCCCTTACTATTATATTTATAATAGAATATAAGAAAGTAGCTATAGAGTTTTACCTCCGCCTTTATAACGACGGCTAAATTATAACTCCTAGCGGCCCCTTCGAGAAGTCGGACGAGGTTAAGATTACTACTCTTTTAAATATAGGAATTATCGTACCGATTACCCTCGATACGGATAACCGCCTTGCCCGTATTTTTCGTATACGCCTAGTCCGCGAAATTAAGGGAGTTAGGACTAATAGACCTTATAAAAAGTTACGTTTAATTATCTAGGGCTATAGCGATTATAAGAAAGAACTCCTATTAACTTAATCCCCTACGATTTAATATAGTAGTTAAAGACTTCTTTTTACTCTTACCCCCTTATTACGATAAATAGGAATAATACTCGCGTTCTAGGATATTATATAAGCCTACCTATAGTTAAAAACCCCCCTATAATACCGTATTATCGCCGAACTATTATACGAGCTTAAAAAGAAGTTTCCCTAGGGGATACTCTTTTAAATTATTAAACTACTATATAGTATTATAAAAGCTAGAGTATACTAGTTTAAAACGTATTAGGGATACCTTTATAAGAACCTTTAAATAACCCTATTATATAACCTATACCTTCTAGTTATAATAAAGGATAAAATAGATACTATAGGGTATTTTACGATTTATACTTTATAGACGAATAATACTAGGTTTATCGTAATAATAGATTTCCTTATAGCGGAGGAGGCGGAACTAGGTAAGGCTAATATAATAGCTAAGCCTAGGAAAGCCCTATATAAAGGTTAGTAGGAGGACTTTAATAGCTATCGAATCTAATTTCTCGATAATAGTATACTCCTTATCGGCTAGAAAGGATAAGGAGAAAAGCTTATTATTATTAACCCCGATAATAAAGATATAGTAGTAGGTTATATTCGTTAACGCGCCTATAATACTTATATTATAAGTATTTATTAGCCTAAAACTACCTATAATCTTTTTATCGTAGTATAAGTATAAAAGCTAGGCCTTATAGACTTTAAAGCGTTAAATTATTGTATTAAGTAGTAAATAGAGTATTTAACTTATAGCCTAATGTATATCCCTTTAGACCTTATACGCGCTAAAGTCTTTATTTTCTTAAACGGCTCGTTTATAAATAATAAGGACCTAAGTTCGTAGATTAGGTACCTAGTTATCCTTATAGAGGAGGAGAGGATTAATATAGGTAATAGTAGCTATTTTATAATATAGGGAAACGTACTATACTAGAGTTCTACTAAGTATAAGAGAGTTACGAGAAGTATTTTAGCCTCCAAGATCTATAGTTTTATAGCTAGCTTCGACGCTAGCTTCGCCTTATACTATAACCTTGCTTATATTACCTCCCGTTTATACCTCCCGCTACTACTAATCGTCGTTTATACTAACTCGTATTTATTATACGAGTACTTAGTTAAAATAGGTATAATAATAGAAAAACGGCTAATAATTAATTTATTAGCCCTATAATAGTCGTATAAGAGGAGGGAGATTAAGGAGGTTCGTTAAATTAATAGTCGTAATAATCCCGCTAACGCTTTAACGAAGGCTATAGTAAATAATATACTATACCGCTTAATTAATAATAGGCGTTTAGATATTCGGGTCGAGGCTTAGGTTAATCGTATAGGGAAGGGAGAGAAAGGGTAAAAGGGAGCGGATTATAGTAAGAAAGAGAGTCTAGTATGAATATAATCGTAGGCTAAAGGTATACTCCGCTCTATAGGAGGCCGCGGACCCCGTAGGGGTCCCGCGGATTCCGTACCTAGGGTAGCGGACCCTGGTTCTACGGCGTATATAAATAGCTAGTATATACTCTTGTATTCTAGATATTAATATTACTACTTAATATATACGCAATTGTATAAAAGCGATTAGTCTTTTAAGAGACTTCCGATAACTTATTTATACGCTAGCCTTAGTATATACTAGTCTTTTCCTACCCTTTTAGAACCTTCTAGAAAAAACCTTCTCTTTACCTCTAGCCTTACTCTTTTAGCCCTAGGATATTTTTATCCTACGCTATTCTATAATATAAAGGGTTATATATTTATAAAAATAAAAGATAGAAAAGAGAAAAACGAAAAAGTAATAATAATAATAATAATAATAATAATAATAATAATAATAATAATAATAATAATAATAATAATAATAATAATAATAATAATAATAATAATAATAATAATAATAATAATAATAATAA
>PDHP01000254.1:0-44122 GCA_003339455.1 Ophiocordyceps camponoti-leonardi (nom. inval.) | reverse complement strand
ATAATAATAATAATAATAATAATAATAATAATAATAATAATAATAATAATAATAATAATAATAATAATAATAATAATAATAATAATAATAATAATAATAATAATAATAATAATAAGTATAATTATAAAACTAGCGTAAAATAGTAGATTTATAAGGTTAATCTTTATACTTAATATAGGCTACCCGAATTAACTAAACTACTTTCGCCCCCTAAAGGTATTTACTTTATTATTATTATATATTACTTCTACCTAGGATAATAAGCTTATTAATTAATAAATCCTTAGCCTTCTTAAATATATAGCGTATTTATTCGACTAAATTAATAAACGGTTAGTAAAGTAGGTAAAGGTAAATAAAAAATAATCGAAGAGTAATAAATAAACGGTAGAATAAATTAAAACCCGCCTTTAATAGATTAAAAAAGGGATAAACTAAATAATACTCTAAATAATAAATAGTAATATACTCTTAGTATATATACTTAATAATAATAAAAACTCTAATTAAAAGCTAAATATTAATAAATATATACTAAACTACCCCCTATTCGGAAATAAGCTAGAATCTATATATTAAGTAATTAAAAGACTATATAAATATATAAAGAGAGACCTTAGGCTCCTAAAGAATACTATAAAGTATAGGGAGTAGGCTAAGGTATAAAAGGATATTAGGGGAATAATAGAAAAATAATAAGAAAAAGGTAAAAAAGAAGGGAAAGGGGGTTAAGGAGATAAAAATAATATAAGGGAATAAAGGGGAAAGGTAGTAATAGGGGGGGTAGGATAAAGAGTAAAATAATAATAGTAAAAGGGGGTAGTAGAACTCCGTTTATAATACTCTTAAAGGAGGGATAAGAAGAAGGGAAAAGGCCTATAAAAAGGTAAAAAATAATAGGCGAAAAGACTAGAGTAAAAGTATTTAAAAGGGGGTATAAATACCCTTTAAAAAAGGCTAATATAGAGGATTATATAATAGCTAAAATAGTAAATTAAGAATAGGGGTTAAATAGTAAAAAGAGAATAAATAATAATAAAAAAGGTAATAGTAATTTAAAAGGGTTCTAGAATATATTATTCTTATAAGTCTAAAGTAAGGTTAAATTAGTATAATTAATAAAGGAAAAAGAATTATTTAGTAAAGAGGCTAGTATAGGATTTATATTATAATGCTTAAATAAAGTCTACTTAATCCCTTAGGGGAGTAATTAGAGTATATAGAAGGAGAGGGTAATATAAAATAATAAAGTAATAATAAAGAAAAACATACTCGGTTATTTTATTCTTACCTAAGCTATATAAATAAAAATATAATAATATAAAGGGAATATAATAGGTAAAGAAGAATTTATTAAGTCTAATCCTACTAGTATAAAGCTAGGTAAGAATACTATTAAAGAACTTTGGAAAAAAAGTTTACTTTATAAGGAGGATACTTAAATAAAACTAGGGGAGTATATTAATAGTATAACTATAGGACTATTTATACTATTTAAGGTATTAATCCTTAGACTTCTAGCGAGTATACTATTTATTCTAAAAGCGGAGGTTTAGTAATTAATAGGACTATAAGCTAGTATTCTTAAAACCTACCTAAGAAATAAGGGCTTATTATACGTTTTTAGAGTAATATAAGGGGTAATAAAGGGGTAGTTATATTAAGGGTAAAGCTAATAAATAACCCGATTAATAATTAAATAGACTATAATAATAAAACTATAGGATTCGAGGAGCTAGTAAGTATAAGTAGAGTAATAGGTTAAGTAAATATTAAAAGGGGGGATATATACTTTGATTTTTATATAATAGCCGGGTATAGCCTAATAGGCCCTAGTAATAGTATAAAGGTAGTAGACTTAGACTTTAATAAGCTCCTTAATTATAGGACTAGAGAGACTACCCTTAGTTAGGGTAGGGGGGATAAAATAAAGGGAATTATAGGTAATAATAGTATAAATAACCTTAGTATATACCTTTTTAATATAGGGGAGGGTAAAACCCTAAATAAAAGTAATAAAACTAGTAAGTATAAAGTATTATTTTTATAGCTTTTATTAAAAGTACTAGAGGTATAATTTCTATTAAAGCTTCTAGTAAATCTAAATACTAAGTATATAGGTTTCCTAAATAAGGGCGATTAATACCTTATTAAGAATTAGTAGAAAGGTATCCGCTTAATAAGCTCTAGTAAAGTAAAGGAGTTCGCTTTTAAGGGGTTAAAAGGATATCTTATACTCTTTTACCTAGTCCTAATAAACTCCCTAGGCTTAAACGACCTAAACTTAGACTTAGGCTAAAGTATAACTAATATAAATAATATTCGTATTATTAATAAAGCCTATAGGGATAATACTAATAACTTTTTTTAAATAATAATAAAAAGAGGAAATATATAGGATAAAGAGTATAAATAATAAAGAGGAACCCTAGAGTACCCTTTTTAGGATAAAAATAGGGTTTAAAAGAATACTATTAATATATATATAGGATATTTAGTCTATAAAATAGGAGTAAAGAAAAGCTAAAATCTAAAAAGGGAAACGAAGGTAATTAAAAGTCTAAATAAGCTTATAGTATAAAATATAGTCGAATACTCTAATTATATTAAGTATAAGTAGGGAAACTAAGCCTTAAAGACTTTATATTATCTAAATAATCTTAGTAAGGAAAAATAGGGTATTATTTATAAATCTACTAGGGCGATTACCTATTTACTTAAAAAGTAGAATACCCTAAAGCTTTATAATTATAAAGATATACTTTATAAGAAGAGTTTTAAAAACCTTAATAATAGTATTAAGGAGGGAGATTAGTCGGTAACCGCTTAGAGTCTAATAAACCTTAGGCAATTTACCCTATTTATAAGAAATAATAATATTAGAAACTTTATAAATAATAGGAAAATAGGCCTAGAAAATATAGTTTTAGAATAGTCTAATAAATCCTATAATAAGGGGGGGTTATATCCTTTAAAAAAGCTAACCGGGATTTTATTAAGTTCTATAGGCTTTTATAATAAAATACTATAAAGCGCTTTAAATATATTAGAATTTATAATTACTAAAAAAATATTAAAAAAAGGGAATAGGTTATTAAGGTTAAGAGGTAGGGGGGTAGTCGGAGGGTAAGAAAAGAACTTATTATTTAGAAGTCGGACTTTTTTAATAAAATCGGATATTAATAGACTATTAGGGGAAAGGGTTAATAAAGGGGTATAGGCTAGTTTAAGGGGGGCTTAATTATATAAATAAGCCTATTAGGTTATAGATTATATAATATAGGGGTTTAAGGAGACTAATACTAAAAACCCCTTTATATATTTTTTTTAACTATATAAATAAACTTTTTTAGGGTTAATATTATATTATAATAATCCTTTTAGTAAAAATCTAGGTTTAATTACTAGTATTATTAATTCCTTTTTATAAGCCTAATTATACTAATTACCTAAAGAGTTTATTAGGGGATTAAATAGGGTTTAAAGGTTTAAGAGTAGTATAGGACTATAATAACCGCTATAGCTTTTAATTTACTATAAAACTAGGTAATAGAAGAGTTAATTTCCTTAGGCGGAGAAGAGTAAATATAAAAGGGGATAAGGCGGTTTTTAGCCTTTATAAGAAGAATATCCGGATTAAAAGACTTTTAATAATAAAAGGGTTTAAACTCTAATAAAAGAGTTATATAAAAAAAATAGCCTAGGGTATATAGTTAGAATTATAAAAAGTTAAGTAGTATACTTAGGGCTAGATTATAAGAATATAAGAGTAATAATTCTCCTCCGTACTCTATATACGGAAATCGTACCCTAATAGGCGGCTATAAGCCCTATAACTAAGGGCGACTATATTATATAATCCTTCCCTTCCTAATACCTCTATACGCTTTTACGTATATCCTCCTACGGCCTTTATATATTCTAATAAATATATATTATAGTACTATACCTCGAAGATTACTACCTATAGTATTTTAACGTATTTATTCTATTAATCTATTCCTAATATATAAGGAAAATAAACGAGAAGGGAAAACGAAGAAAGGGAAGGAATATAAGGGAAAGAAAAAGGCTATTCCGATTATTTTACTCGCTAATTACGGAGGGATTTTCGTACGGTAGGCTTTTATTATACTTTAAAAGTATTAATCGCTCCCTAGGAAATAGTAGTAGTATTAACCTACTAATTATTAGTAGCTCCCTATCCTTTCTATTAGATAAAATACTACCGGTAAGGCTCTCCCTTTCTAAAGTATTAGTCCTTTATACTTATTATATAATAAATCTCGAAATATATATTTTTATCGCCTATAGCCTCCGGTAAATCCTATACAGCCTTTATAGCCCTAGGCTCTTTATTTTCGAAATATCCTTCGTAAGCGGGACGGAGGTATTTAATAGATATTACCGGATAAATATAAGTATACGTAAGTAGATCGAGCTCTATAGCTAAGGGGTTAACTATCCGCTTAATAATATATAGGCCCTCGTATTAACGCGATTATTTTTTAAAGGGCCGTTTAAGCGTATAATATCCCTTATAAAGCTTAAGATAGACCTTTTACTTAGCCTTTAGAAGAATCGGTTAGTATTTCGTATTATACTATTATTTAGCCCTTATTATAATAAGATCTATTATAAAATCCACTTAGCGGCGAATAGCCTCCTATAGGTATAGGATATTATTAACTAAGATATTATCTATAGACTCTATTAGCGTATATAGCGGATACTTAAATAAATACGTATAAGCTATTATCTTAGTTTCTAAATTATAAATGGAATTTAGGTTTTATTATAAGGCGGGTACTAGTAATTTCTAATCGATCGTTAGTTTCTTAATATATAATAAGCGAAGGATAGTCTTAATAGTCTAGTTATAATACTCGGATAAGCTATTAGCCTATAGATAATATACTTTAGTTATAATAATCTTAGTTTCGAATACCTCCTAGAGCTCGCGTTATATATCCGAGTTAAACTTATAGTCGTAATTATTAATAATAATTAATAGTATACCCTAGTTATAGAGAAAAAGCTACCTACCTAGCGTTTATCCCTAATTTATAACGCTATACGTTAAATAGCTAGGAATTAATAATATTCTCTTACTAAAAAGGTATATAACCGTTAAAAGAAAGTTAAACGTATTAAAGCCCTTTATAGCCTAGGGAGAATCTACGGAGTCTATTAGGAGAAGGTCGGTAATAAAGTCTATTATAATACTTTTTATAAATATTCCGGGGGCTTTAATCGGTATATAAATCCTAGTAATAGGCTACTAATCCGTTTAGCCTAGGTAGTAGGCCTTATAGGCGGTAATATACTTTTTTACCCGCTTAATTATATCCCTAATCGTATATACCTTAAGATTATAAAGCGTATAGACTTTACTAAAATAATTCCGCTAATCGTATACTACTATAATAATTTTATTAGCCTTATAATAAGGTATATATAAGTACTTATACCCTATTAAAGTCTAATAATATAATAAACTATCCCGTAAAAAAAGGGAATACTCTACCTCTTAGCTTTCGAGATTTTAGGGGCCTAAGAAAAAGTAATAGTACCCTTATAGCTTTAAAGAATATTAATAATCTTATAGAAATATATATTAAATCGATAACCTATAAAGAATACCTCCTTAATAGCGGGATTTATAATTACCTTAGAAATAATAAAGGTATAGTTAAGTATTTAGAAATCGGGGCTTTTATACTCGAGAAGAGTATTAGTTTCGGGTATAAATAGCCGACTTAATACGTTAAGAATAAAATTCTTTTCTCTAGGTAGGTAATAGATTTATAAATCGTATTAAGAAAAATAAATACTAATAATAATAAAACGGTAATTAGCTTAATTAGTACTAGTAGTACTAAGGGTACGTTTCTCGTAGATTTACTTTATTATAGAATAATCTATTAGGATAACTAAAAGGAGTATATTCGACTATACTATAACCCGTATTTTCTTAACTACCTAAACGAGGTAGCCGACTTCGAGCTTAAAGGGTTTATAAGATCGCTCGGTAGAAGTTAATTTATAAGAAAGAAAGTACCTAGTTACTACCTATTATTACGAAGATAATAGAATATAGCCGCGAAGCCTCTTTATAAAAAGCTATTAAGTTTATAGAATAAATAATAATCTAGGTTTATATAATAAAGTATACGGTAGAAGGTAATATCCGCTTAAATAGCCCGGAAGGCGTCGAGTTCTTATAGAATCGGCTTAAACGAGGCGGAATACGCGAAGGCTTTCTATTTCTATAATTCTCTAGTAATTACATTACTAATATTATGTTTATAGTATAGAAAAACGACCTTCTAGGCTTATAGGGGTACGATAACCTAATTATAATAAAGAATTATAGATTTGAAAAAGCTAATTATACTAATATAGCTTTTAAGATCTTATAGGGTTATAGGGAATTAAAGCGAAGCGAATACTATAATTCTTTCGACTAAAGAGCTTATCCCGAGTCCGTCGACTCGATAACCTAGTAGTTATATAAACGGGTAGCTAATCTACGATTTCTTTGGATTTATTATTATATTAAGACTATTAAAAAGGCTAAACGCGGTAGCTAAGTACTTCCGATAATCTTCTATAGTCCGCGAGAATATTATAATATTGTTAATAAAGGTATAATAAAACGAGTAATAATAGTATAACTTATAGTCTATATATTTCTAGGTAAATACTAGGCTATTATAAAAACCTATAAGTATTATAATAAATTTCTTAAAGCTATAATAACTTATAATCGTAAAGTATTCCTAGTATTTCTTATAAACCCTAAACTAATAAAAGAATTATAAGGTATTAATAATAATAATAAAACGACTACCTTAGATAGCGTATATAATATCCTCTTATAATAGTAAAGGATAAGAGTCGGGAATTATAACCTTATTAATACTATATAGGTCTATAATAATATAGCCTTTCGGCTATTTATTAACTATTCTTTAAACGATAAAAACTAGGGAAGTAAAGGGGGTTAGCCCTTTAACCTACTCTAGTTAGCCCTAATAGTATAAATATTCGTATATTTTATTAATTAGGTTATAATCTCTAATACCCTATAAATAGGGCTATTATATAACCTTTTACTTATACTAATCTAGAGTAAAAAGTACTAAGAGTTCCTTTCCGGGTTTAAGATAAGCGTTTCCGGTATCCTTTTAAAGATAATAATAGCGCTTAATAATATATAGAAAATCCTATATAATAAAGGGGCTTTTATTATATATATAGTTCCTAAGACTACTAAGGACTTCTAGTAGGTCTATAGGCTTTTATATAAATAGGAGGTTATATATAAATTCTCTAGTTAGGACCTCCTTAATAAGCGCGAATTCTATAAGGGTAATTATAGGCTCCTAATCTTAAGTATAGGTAAAAATAGTATCTAAGAATAGTATTAGTAATAGGTTAGAGTATAGTATTAAAGGAGTCTTAATAAGTAAGCCTACTACTAGTAATAGCTTTATTCTAAACGCTAAAAAGTATTAGATTAACTTTAACTCCTAATACGATATTATTCTCTATCGAAAGTATAGGGCCCGATTATATATCGTAAAGAAGGGTAAGTCCTACCGGGATCGATTCGATAATAAGGAAGCCTAAGTTTCTCTATTCCTTTAAGTAACCTAATCTAATCTTCTAATCGAGAATAAACGGCTTATCCGATTAATTATAAATAATAATTACCTATAGAGTCTTCGAATTAATAATAGTATATAGAATACTAGGTAGAATACTATAAAAAGAAAAGGACTTTTTAAACGGAATCTCCTTCTATTTAGCTAGGATTATAACTATACTATTTACCGGGATTATTACCTTTACTTAATATTATACCTTCCTTATAATATCGACCTAAGGTTTATCTATAGAGAATAGGATCTTAAAGTCGGCTAGAGTACTAAGATAAATTATTATAATTATTATTATTATTTGAATTTACTCTAGGGACCTAAGAAGTATCTAGGAAGCTATCGTTTTAGGTAGAGAGGAAAAACCGGAGGACCCGGAGTAAAACCCCTCTCTTCTAGAGTATAGTCGGCCAGGACTTAGCCAGGAATCGGTCGTATAAGGACTAGTTATAATTATAGCGTAAGAGTAGTTAGCTTATAGCGTTAATTGCGTATAGTCGTCTTTATATATATAGCGAAGGAATCGGGAGAATATTAGCTAGAATCTCGTACCTTATCTTAGTATTTTCGTACACCTCTATAAACGCCTCGGGCCTAAGACCCCCGGGGTAGCCTATCGTAGAAGGGGCTCGCCTACCCTCCCTATACGTCGGCCGATTAATTATAACTTAATTCTATATCGTATACCTATCGTATTATACTTATACTAGTATTAAATCGATAACTCGCTAAACTTATATCGAATTATCCCCCGAAGTCGACCCGAATTCCTCTAGAAAACGCGGGTACGAATAAGGGTACCTAATCCTTATCGTACCGGCTAGACCCCTATAGCGCCCCTTACCGACCTATACTATTTATAAGCGCTATAGGGATAGCGCTAGTCGCGGGAAGAGTAAAAACTTAGCCCGCTATACCCTCCGCCGGATTCGAACCGATAATACCGCTTAAACGGGGTACTATGACTCCCAGGTACTTGACTACTATACTAGGAGGGTAATTATTATAATCCTATAGTCGATATTTACTTAATAAAGTTAAAGGAAAGTATTACTTAGTAAGGCTCTAGCGCTTAGGTTATCGATAATCTATCCTAAAATAGTAAACTTAGAGAATCCTATAAACGATTTATCCGATTTAAATCCGTAGGATAGGAAGGAGAAGGTAGCCTAAGTTATATAAATAAGAGGCTTTCCTAAGATTCCTCTAATCGGTATAGGCTTCTTTTCCTTAATTTTATACTCGAAGTTCTAAATAAATTTACGGTCGATAAGCGGATTCCTATAGCCTATATTAGGATAGACTTTAAAGCTAGGTCCTTTAAGTATAGCCTATACCTTAATACGAAGGTACGAGTATAAGTTAATTCCTTATATATTAATTATAGCCTTTACTAGCTTAGGTATATAAATCGTCTTTAAGTCGGCGATCTCTAGGGCTTTTACCTTAGCCTACTTTAGCGGCGGAGGTAAATACCTAAGCCGATATACGCGCGGACTAGCTAGTAACGGAGTTACTAGACCCTACCGCCTTTAATTAAATAGTTCGGGTTACCCTAACTATTACTACTACTTATAATCGAGTAATAATCGCGATAAAGGACTTAAGAGTTATAATAGGACTTATACTATTAAGTATATAGTTATACGCGACTCGCGGCTAATTAGAGAGAATTAAGTAAGTTTTAGCCTTTTAACTTAGCTTTATTACTATTTTTAAAGTCGTTTATTACGAAGTTCTCGAGTTTTAGAGAGGACTCTAGGTTAAAAACTCTACTAATTATATTTTTCCCGCCCTAAGCTCTTATTATAAATTTCACGTTTTAGACTATATTTTTATATTACTTAAACTTTAATTAAATAGTTAAGATATCTCTAATTTTCTTCCCGTTTCTCGTTCTTAGCCTACTTACTTTCTTCGTTCCTATTAACTATAAGGAAAGTTAAGTCTACTATCTATACTACTAAGTATAGAGATCCCTCCTACGCGTATACTATAGGACTTTAGTCCCCTAGGGAGTTACGCCCCTAGGTATTTAGCTGCGCTATACTCGGGGGTGCCTATCTCCTCTCGCTAAACTACTTTCGATAAAATAGCTAGCCTATTCTAGTTAAGTCTTATAAGTACTTATATAGGCTATTTCCCGATAAGAAGTTATAATAATAGTAGGAGTATTCGTAGGCCTTAGGATTATACTTAATTTCCTAATTAATTCTCTTTAGGCTAATAAAGTCTTTTATAATAATATACTCGTTTAGTACGGTAGTAATAGAGAATTATCAGCTATATTTACTATATTAATAGGCTCCTTAAGGGTAATCTTCTTATACCTTAACTAAAAAGGCGAATCCCGTATTTTCTTTAATAATATCCTCCTTAGAAGAGGCGGATAATATAAATAATAATTCATTTTTACCTTCGCTAGCGCTAGATTCGTTAGCCTAGTACTTATTCTTAAAATATACCCTTTTCTCCTTTTTTTCTTCGACGCGGTTAATATAGTTAAACCGGTAGGAATTATCGCTATAATACTAGGAATTATCGTAATTACGAGAATCTTCGTATTTATTATAGTTATAATAACCTCCTTAATTACTATTATAATAATATTCTCGGTTATTATTATAATAATATTCTTAGTCGTTATAATTATTATTATACTTATTTTCGCGCTTCTCCCCCCTTAAATAGGGTTATTTATCCCCGCGATTACCGCCGGACTTAAAATTATCCTATAGTAATTTAGTAATAAGTATCTTATCGAATTTAAAATACTATTTAAGGTATTTATTAATATATTCCTTAAAGGATTTAATATTATAAATCTAGTAGATTAAGACTATACGATTCTTTAGAGGCTCGAGTTCCTTAGTAATTTTAATAATAATAAGAGGAAAAATAATCTTAAGGATCGCCTTATTAATAATAATATAACTACTAAGCGAGAAAAACCTTATACTATAGTTAATAAGTTAAAAATATTATCTTATTAACTTATATATTAATAGTATATTTTATACTATAAAGTTCTTATTAAACCTATATAATTAGGCGGTAGAATTGCTTTTAAAAACGCTTTATAAAATAATATAAAATACTAAAGGTAAGCTTTTAGTATTATTCGAAGTTTAGCTTAACTATATACTATATAAGTATAATACCTATAAGAAATAAAAGGTAAAATAGGTAAAGAGTATAGGTATTATCTAATTTATAAATACAAAGGCGTTTATAAAAGAGGTTAATATTAATAAAGGTAACCTTTTTATCTTTATTAATAATAATACCTATCCTATTAAGATTAGGGAAATCCGGATAAAAGGTACTAATATTATCCCTTTTAAGCCTCTTATTAATAGCTTTTTAGAAGCCTTATTTATAGTTAAGTCTATTAAAAAGTCTTATTAATAACGTTTAGGCTTTATAAAATCTAACTTAAATTCCGAGTCGGAGCTAATAAGAGGTATAGACTATTAATAATATTTACCCTAAGGTATTTATCGGGAGATAATAGCTTCTATAATAAAACGAGCGGGTTCTTTATCGATAATAATATACTTTTTAATAGAAGGTTATACCGAAGAGTACTAGGATAGGGTCTAAGAAGGTTTATAATCTATAAGGAGAATATCCTCGGAGTCGCTCTAATCGTATAAAACTATAATTATACTTAAGGGGTTATTTAGCTTATATACTTTTATATACGAGTATTTAATTATCTAGGATTAAATTATAAGTACTATATCTAAATAATCTTTCCTTATAGTTTTTATATAGAATATATTAGTATAAAAGCTAGGGTATATAACTTTAAGTCTATAAATATTATAATAATAGGAGTTTATTCGGATTAGGTTATATATTATAAAGATATTTAGGACTTCGATTATAAACCGGTTATTAAGTATTTTATAGAATCGAAAGTACTAGTAGATAATAAGTTAAAACTTAGGATTATTCTAGAAGTATTTATACGTATACTCGAATTCTATAGTATTAATATTATTAAAAGTAAATCCGGACTTTCGACGAGAGCCTAATACCTTTCTTATAGGCTTAAAAATCGTCGAGGGAGCTTATTATCTATTCGGGGATCTATTCGTTAGTCTCTATCTTCTCCTAATAGCTGATTCCGTTCTTTATAGCTAATCTCTTATTATTATTAATAACCATAATCTCCCTCCTTCTATAACCTCCCTCTATTATCCTCTACCTCCTAATAGACTAGGGGGGAGTATTAGTTAGCGACCCGCTAACTAATCTTAGATTTTATCCTTATCGTTATCTACTCCTTCCTACTTCCTTTTCTTCTGCCTACTTCCTATAGCTATTATAGCCAGCTTATTCCTTATTATAGTAAGTCCGTTAATCTATAGATCTAACGCCTTCTTCCCTTCCTTTATTAGCGTAGATAATTCTAAAATCTTTAATTCTAGAGTCTTACCCTACGAATCTATTTATCCTACTAGTATAATAGTATTTTTATTAATCGTCTTAATTTTCTTAATTACTTCCTTAATATCGTCGACTTTTTAAGAAAGAGTTATATCCTACTTCTGCCTTTAGAGGTCTATCTTTCGGCCTAGTATATCTATTACTATATAAACCTCGTTCTTCGTTATAATAGAGGTTTTAATTACCTTATTATATTAGTATTCGATAATAGCTTATAGTTCGGTATTATCCCTTTTTCTCTAATTCTAGAGTAGGGCTTATTACGAGGATAACTCTTCTAGTAACCTCTCCCGATAATCCTAAAGTTCTATCTAGGTTAATAATATAGCCGAGATATTCGTCTAAGTTATAGTATTGCGTATTAATAAAGACTTAATAGTTATCGAATTACCCGCTTTTATTATAATTAGTATAAAATTAATCTAGGTTATAGTATTAGTAATAGTTAGGGGGTTAATAGTAGTATAGGGGTCGGGTATAATAGGAGGACTAGCGATAATCGGGGAATTAGCGATAACCAGGGGGTTAACTACTATAAGAGGATTAGTAATATCCGAATTATTAATAATAACTAGGGGATTAGTATCTATAGAATAATTAGCGATATCCGAATTATTAATAACGACCGGGGGATTAGTATTTATAGGAGTAATCGGGAAATCGGCGATAACCGGGGGATTAGTATCTATAGGAGGATCCGCTATTCCTATTATATCCTTATCCTCGTTTACCTTAGGTATCTCCTCCTTATCGTTATCGGCGACCGTATTATTAGGACCTTCCTTATTTTCCTTAGAGTTATAGTTAGCCCCTATTATTAAAAAGTTATTATTATTAAATAGTTCGTCGAGTTTAGGAGTACCTTAGTCGGAGATACTATTATTATAGACCTTACCCTCGTATAGGGTTATTTATTCGAGTAGTCCTAATATAATCTCTCGGATGTATATTAGAAATCCGAGTTTTCGGCCTAGTTTATTATCCCTATTGTCCTATAGGTTTAAGTCTAATATATCCTTAAGGTTTACGTTTACTTTTATATTAGACTAGATTATAGCCGCTAGCTCCTGTATTATTACTCCTAGTATATTAATAGGTTAAATACCTTCGGGTGGATTATTAACTATATTAGAAATACTCGCTATAGTCTTCTTATAGTATTTTTAGGCGTCTTCTTTCTATAGTCCTTATCCTATATCTAAAGGGTAGTTAGGTATATATACTAGTCTATAAACTATCTTACTATAGTCTACCTATTATAGAAAGCCTTATCGTATAACTATAAGTATATAGTATACTATCTAATATAATTCGGCCTATTTAATCGGGTAATTAATTAGTACTATTACCGTTTAAACCTCTCCGCCGGTTTTCTAGACTCGTCGGATAGCTTTCTTTATCGTTATCGGTCGAATATTAGGATCCGTCGATTTTAGCTATATTACTCTTATTAAGACCTAGGCTACCTAACTTCTATTAGCGGCTTTCTTCCTAATAAGATAATTATAGATTTTATTTATAATTAGCTTAATAGTTAGGTTTAATTTAACTAATTTTCGTTATTCTTTTCTATCCTCTCTAGTTAAGTTTAAGCTATATTAGTCGTATTTATCCTAAATCCTATTATATTATTCGTAAATAATAGTATTCCTAATCGGGTTATATTCTTCTAGGTAGACTTCTTTATTAGCCTCTAATTCGGTAGGAGATTTATCGACTTCTAGTTCGGTAAGGAGTTCGTTATCCGACGGCTAGTTAGCTTTTAGATAAACTAAAAGTTCGTTATTAGCTTCTAGTTAAGGTTTATTATTAGCCTTTAGCTAAACCGGAGGTTTATCGCCTAATAAGTTATCGGATAAGTCCGATAATATTATAATATAATTATCCGCTATAACTTTATTAAGAAGGAGGCTTAATAAAGTAGAGTAATAATATAAGAGTATAGTATAAGGAGAGGTAATATAAAGAAAAGGTAGAGTAGAAAGGAGAGGGAGAAAAAGGAAAGGGTAAAACGAGAAATAATAAAAAGGGAAACGCTCTTTAGTTATTAGGTAATAACTTATTAGTATAATTAAATAATAGTTATTAATAGCGATAGTCGATAGGTAGTAATAGGTAATAGTAATTCTATAGTAATTATTAATACTATCCTCCGCCTATATAATAATAATAGCTACCTGGCTATTAATCGCCCTCTTCTTCCTCTAATCTTATAATCGAGTCTCCCTAGACGTCTACTATATCCTATATAATTAGGCGAGGGGGTCGAAGGTATTATCGATAGTCGATATATTACTTTAAGTTATCGATATATAGCTTACGCGGATTAGAACGACTATTAATAGCCTTTACTAAATATATAACCGCCGATAGGACCTTTATAACCTCTAATAAATTATCCTACGACGTTTTAAACTTACTATAACTTTTATTACCCTTATCCTAATATTCCTAAACTAAGTCTCCTACCCGAAGCGTATAAGCTAGAGAACTATATATCTTAGTAGAATTATAATATCTAATATCCGAACGAGTCTTTTCTCGATTATTAATATTAAATAGTACTAAATCCCGAGTTAGTATATCTATAGTATCATCGTATAGAAGAAAATCACGGTTATTAGTAGGTAACCTTCGTTAGATTATTACTAGGTTAAACCCTAATATAGCTATTACTAGAGTAACTCCTAATAACCGTATAAACTAGGTATTTAGAAGATTAATAATCTATAGGAGGGCTTCGTTCTATACTTCGAGTAATTAGCCGTATCGCTTAACCGCCTATTTCTATAATTAGGTCTTAATTAGTCGGATATATCTTTTTATTAGCCCTATACTCTAGGGGTATAATATAGGCCCGAACCTCTAATCTATACTATAAGCCGTAGTTACGTTAGCGACTACTATATTAGTAAAATATTTACTATTATCGGAGTATATAACCTTCGGCTAACCGAAGATAGGGCTCTAGTAATACCTTTATATATCTATAACCTCCTTACCCATAGCTCGTATATATATCTATACTAATAGAAATCGTATAGTATAGTTAACTATAACTAAAATATATTAATAGCCTTTCGTTAAAGTTAGAGTAATTAGTCCGAGAAAATCGATAGCGACTATTTCCTACGGATCGTATATCGTAATAGCCCTATAGGTCGTTTTTATTAGGCGAGGGCTTATATATTAGTAGACGGTATATATTAAATAGTAATACTTAACGTTAGATAACCTCGATAGCTATTACTACCGACCTCGGAGTTTCGTTATAGTATAAACGTTAGAGAAATAGCCTATAATATCGTATACTTATTAAAGCTTATTAGGTATATTAGCTTAGATATAGTATTCCGACTATATACTATTAACCTTTATACGGTAGAGGACTTTTTCCTAAATTCGGTATCGTATAACTTATCGTTTAATATATCGTCTTTTCTCTAATAGAATAGCGTTATCCCTATCGATAAGTATAAGAATAACCTCTATATACTAATCGTCGTTAAGCTATTTCCGAATAATAACTCGTATCCTCTAAGCTTCGTAGGTTTATAAATATTCGCCTAATAGAAAACGGATAGCTAATATTATAGGTATTATTTTATTAAATAGTACTAAGCGCCCCTAGACGTTAGGAGTATCCGTCTATAAAGAGTCGTATAATCGAGATATACCGTCTACGATACGGATAATCTTAGTAGAGTTAGATTAGTATATATACTCGATATCTCGTTCCTAAAGGATATTAATCTATCTTATAACCTTATTATATATTTCTACTATATTAGTTATTAAGTTAATAATACCTTTATAATCTATATAAACCTTTAAAGGGTATTTAGAGGCGTTAATTATCTACTAGTATTCCTTAATAGCGTAGATAATAGCTAGTATTTCCTTCTTAGGTATAGAGTATCGTTTCTCCGAGTCGTTAAAGCGAAAAGATATCTATATAATAACCCTTACTTAGCCGAAATTAGTATCGTAAATAGAAGTCCTAGTATTATAGTTATCTAGCTAATATAATATAGCGCTAGTGCCTATATCTAAAGTATTAGTAGCTAAATAGAATTAGGTATTAGTACGGGCTCTAAACGTTATATTATCTTATACGGCTCGGTAAATAAATTAGAGGGCCTCCGCTACCTCTAATATCCAAAGGGGCGTTTCTCTTCGTTTACTCTCTAATTATATAGATTATCGTCCTAATAGGGTAACCTTATTAGTTTCTTCGAAGAAGGCGTTTTTAATAACCTTAGCCCTATTTACTCGTCCTAGAATAAAGTATCGTATAAAAGGCGTTAATTATAGTACTATCTAGACTTCTTCCTATAACTACGGCGGTATCTTATTAAAGTATTCGGCGAGTTGGGTAAACCTCTTACGGTATTTACTCCTTAGTCGGAATTTACCTACTTCTAATTCGAAGCTTACTAACTCTATAGTACTATTAAATAACTTAGTCTTCTTTCTAGCTAACCTAATTAGAGCCTAAGCTACTCGAGGGAAGTATTTATATTATAGGAAATTATAATATCTATTAAATATCTCGTTTCCTAGATTATAATTATCGACGTATACGAATATTAATATATTATAATCTATAGTATATCCTAATAGGGTAGGATAGGTAATCTAGTCCGCTAAGACTAATCGTCTAAAGGTAATATTACTATACCTTATATAAGTAGAGGGGGTACCTATTAAGCCTTATAGTATATTAACGTATTCCTATATACTATTAGGAGTAGTAAACCCTATCTTATACGTATCTTTAGGTTATATCGGGATTAACTAAAACCCGTTGGATACGTCCAGCTAAGAGAAGACTATCGGTCGACTAATATAGGCTTAGTCCAAATCTACCTCTAGATTATAGCAAGGGTATCTAGGCTTAATAGTATTATAGTTAATATCCCGGTAGTTATAGACGATACGCTAAGCGTCCGGGGCAGGGGGTTATTTATTAATAAATAATATTCGTACTACCTATTCCGTATTATATCCAATTAGTCGAATAATATTAGCTTCCTTTATAGAAGGGAATACCTTACCGGTAAAGATTCGCTTCGGTTTATTATAACGTATTTATCGGAAAACTATAGGCTATACTCCTTCTTTAAGCTTAATTCGATAGGTAATAAGCTTTATTAATTAGATCTCCTTAAGTATCGAAATAAAATAATCCCTATATATATAATATAGCCTTATTATCTACTTACGTTAATTATCCATCGTAATATAATCGCCTAGGGTAATTAAACTCGTTCCGAACTACTACTATACCTCTAATAATAGGTTATTAGAGATAGGTCGAATAATTAAATCCGGCGTCGTTCCCTTATAGTTTATAAGTATTAGGGGAATAATACTTAGCGTATTTAGACTTATATACTTAGCGTATCGTAGTATATCTAGGTCTTCCGCTTCTAAATACCTTTTAGTATTATACTAGGGGTATTATAATAAGTCTAATAAGTCTAATAGTCGTAAGGCCTCCTTTATAAATATATCCTCTTCTATCTAATCTTCGTCTTCCTCCTTATCGTCTACGGAACTATTATTATCTTCCTTATCGCTATTATCCTTAGTCGTTAGTAATTCCTCTACCCTACGTAGTTATCGGAGGTAGTTAAGTAAAGTTTATTAGTCTATATCTCCGTTATAAATCTTCTCCTCTAAAGTCTAAAGTCTAATTACCTTAAAAACCCGTTTCTATAATAATTCTAATAATAAAGCTTTCCGAATAGCCTTATTTATTAGTCGTCGATCGATCTACGACTATATTATTCCTAAATAAACCCTAATTACTTATCCTAACGGCTCTAGGCTACTCTATAAGATAAACGTTAGTTTTTTAATAGTTACTTACTAATAAACCTAACTTAAGCTTATAAATTCTTAGTAATAGAGGATAAAATTTCTTCTACTTCCTCTAGGATTAGCTTATTATCTTCTATAAAGATAATATTCTCCTCTTCTTCTATATAAGGTTAAGGATAAGTTATCTATTAAGGAGTCTTACCGTCCGGTTTAAATAAATTCAGTATTAGGAAAATTTAAACAGTCTATAATATTCTATTTATACCTATAACCTCTAACTATTCTTTAGTATAGTACTTAATAGCCTTTATCTATCGTAGCTATATACGGCCTAAAAGGATATCCTAATTATTATAATCCCCTAATATATAGGCTTTAATATTAGAGAGAATCCCGGCTATTATAACTCGTAAGTATATAACCTTCTTAACTACTACGATCTTATTATTAGCTATTCGGACTACTCCTGGCTAAGGGAGGACGATTAAAGGTAGCCCGTTAATCGTAACGAAGGCCTTATTAACTAAATCCACGGTCGATCCCCTATCTAGTATTATTATAGAATAACGAAATCCTTTAATATATCCTTCGATATATCCTAACGTAGAGGGGACTGCCTCTTCCGGCTAAGCTATATCCCTCTAGATAACTATTATTACTCTTAGGGCTAATGCCTTAAAAACCTAACCTTCTAATATATCTAAACTCGTAGTCCCGAGGTTATTACCCATAAGTACCTTAAATAGCTAAAGGAAGTTAGTTATTATCTCCTTTCCCTTAGGTAATTTTATACGCTTATAGTATTATATAAGTCTATTAAGTTAGGCCCGAATCGATAGGGCTACCTATAATAATTAGAGGATACTTAGGGTAACCGGTATATTTTTAAGGCGTTTTCTAAGCTTAAAAAGGGGGATATTATATTTATTAATCGCCCTAATACGTTCTAACTTATGCCTCTTCTTCGGAGGTATCTTATCTATCGGATAGTTAATCTTAATAATATCCTCCGAATCGTCTATAACTTCTTCGATATAAGGGCCTATATATAGGGGTATGGGAAGTCGAGGTATATCCTAGCGTCGATTATTATCTACCTACGGGGCTTATCCCTCCCCCGTATTATTATTAACGTAGGGTATAGTAGAACGGGGTATAGGTATCTCCGACCTCCGACGGACTTCTTACTCTAATTTACCCCGCTATAATTCGTCGATCTCGTCCTTAAATATTACCTAACGACGCGGCTTAGTAATTCTACCCCTTATAGGCTAGGAAATAGGTTCTTTCCCTTTACCTTTATTTAATCGCGGTAAATCGGGGCGTTAGGCGGTATTAGTTTACTACTACTATTAGACCTTATAAGTCTAACTAATAGGTAGGCGAATATCCTTAGGCGCTATTATTATTATCATCTTAATAGTATAGCCCGTTAATTACTTACGGTATTCTTCTTTTATTTTATCCTAATAGGCGTCCTACTAAGCTTTCCTATTATTAAAAGCCTATCTATTAAATAGAGTAGTTAATAGGTAATTAAACCCTATATAGCCCTACTCGCTATACTTAAAATACTATTATAAATCAGGGTTTAAGGGCTAGTAATAGCCTATTTACTCCGGCGGTTTAGTAGGGCGTGGGTTAGCCGATTAGCCTTGTCCTAAGCCTCCCGGGGCCGGGAACGTTAATTAGGGAGGTGGAGGTTAATAGCTAGTAGACGGTTATCCTAAGTTATTAGTATACCTACCTAGTCCCGTTAAATAGAATAGCTAATACTTATTAAGCTTCTTTACTACTAATATTATCGATTATTCTATTATTTTAGCTATTTCTACTATAGTCTTTTACTATTTAGCTATTACTCTCTAGGGGTCTAATTCGGAGGCTAGTACGCCCTCGGTATCTCGGTCGATCTTCTCGGATACTATATCTCGAAGGTTATATATAGTAAACTTAATATCCGACTAGGTAAGGTTAATAGTAGCTATAGCGCTATACTATTTATTATCTATATAGAGGCGTTTAATAATAGCCCTTTTAAACTATTTATCCTTTTCCCTATTAGGTAAACGGTTAAGGAAGTTAGTAAGAAGGATACGTTAAGTATTAGTCTTAACTTACCCGGCTAATACCTTACCTCTCTTAGTATAGGCTACTAATAATTTACCTTTCTATTATCTAAACTTATAGGCTTTTATAGCTAATATATTTTCTATTATAATATCGGCTTCCTTAAATTTACTAAGGAACTTATTTTTTAACTCCGCCTATTCTATATTATCGTCCTTAACTTTATTATACTAATCTAATACCTTACCCCGAAGACTAGAGCTAAATACCTCCCGAATAACTATATTATAATTAGTCTAATTAATTCCTATAAGAATAACGCTTACTTAGTACTATACTAAATACCTCTTGGCTAATATATCCTTTAGGTGGCTAGTAAATAGCTTAAGGCCTAATAGTAAACCCGCTATCTTGCCTAGGATAAGTTTCTTCTCTAATAAATAGTCCTTAGATACTACCTTATTAAATAGGTTAGGTAGAGGATTCCTCTCCGCCTAACCGTCCGGTAGAGGTAATAGGGAAATTAGTAAAGGAATTTAAGATAATAGTAGTACTCTTCTTATTAATAATAATAGTAGATAAGATAGTATTAAGGAGAATCCTTATAACTATAGCTTCTTCCTCTTTAAACCTTAATCTACTATATACTCCCTTATCTTCTATTTATTCCGCTCTTATCCTCCTTTTCTCTCTTTTTTCGTAATTACTCTTCGCGATAATAATTCCTTTAAGTTCCCTCCTTTCGAAAGAGGGCCTCCTCCTTCTTCTAAGTCTACGCCCTACTTTTCTAGTTATTATCTTACCTAATTATATTGCTTTACCTTTCCTAATCTAGAAAGTAGGTAAATTATACTAATAATATTAGTCTCCTATATACTCTAAACTATTAGAATACGAGGGTATTAATAAGTCTATAGTTAATAATTAGTCTATCCGCCGTAGGTTTTACTCGCTTAATCTATTATTCTAACTAGATTACTCTAAACTTTAGTCTCTTAGGCTAATCTAGCCGGTTTAATATCTCTCCTAGGTTCGTATTACCGTACTAGCGGTCTATAGTCTTCTATAGTCTATAGATAGTCTTCTTCTATAATCTAATAGTTAGGTAGCGTCGAATAATAATATCGTTAATCCTAGTCTTATTACTATTAAAAATCGTCGAGGGAGTTTATTATCTATTCGGGGATCTATTCGTTAGTCTCTATCTTCTCCTAATAGCTAATTCCGTTCTTTATAGCTAATCTCTTATTATTATTAATAACTATAATCTCCCTCCTTCTATAACCTCCCTCTATTATCCTCCACCTCCCAACAGGCTCTAGTAATATAATTCTAACCGGGGCTCCTTCGTTTTTAGGGTCGTCTTCTACCCTCTTTATAGTATATATACTAGGCTCCCCTATACGAGTATTAGGTTTACTTATATAAGAGCTTATATAGGAAGTAGGCTTTCTTTTATCCTATATAAGTCCCTTCCCCTTTTTTATAGGGGCGGAGGTATTCTTAGCTATAATATATTTTATCTTAATAAGGCTTATTATTTTACCGAGTCTCCTTAATTAGTCTATTATACTTATAAAACCTAAGATAATACCTAGGTTCTCTATAAATTAAATAAGCGGGGAATATAATAAGTAGTTTTTAGAATTATAAAGGTTCTACGGGTTTTAAGAGGATATAATACTACTATTAAAAAGGGTCGTATAATTTATTATATATAGTTTTATAAGGACTAGTTTATAGGCTTATCCGATTATAAAGACTAGTATAAGACTTATTTAATTATAAGGATTAGTAAGAAGCCTATTTAATTATCTAATTAAAATAATTATAAAGTTATTATTATAAGTAAAGTAGAATTACTATTATATAGTATACTTAGGGCTAGATTATAAGAATATAAGAGTAATAATTCTCCTCTATACTCTATATACGGAGAGCGTGCCCTAATAGGCGGCTATAAGCCCTATAACTAAGGGCGACTATATTATATAATCCTTCCCTTCCTAATACCTCTATACGCTCTTATACACATCCTCCTACGGCCTCCGCACATTCTAACGAATATATATTATTAGGTTAAGGCTAAAGAAGGTAAGAAAGCTAAGGGGATAGCCTAAAAGAGGTTAATTATACTACTATAATAATTATAAACCTACTAGGTAACCTTATAAAGAGGAGTTAGGAGTTTAAAACTAAGAGAGGCTATAGTATTAAAAAGGGTTAAAATATAGAATAAAGTATAGTTATAAAAATCCTATAATAGGTAATAAGAGTTAAAATTCCTAAGAATAATAGCTAGAGGGCGAGTAGGGAATAACTAGGGTAAAAGAGGAATAGGCTTAATAAAAATACTAAGAAGTAAGGAGTATAAAAAAGAAATATAGGGGTTATTATAAAAAAAACCCTAATAATATCCTTTATAAGAATAGGGTCCTAAGACTTAATATTATATTATTTATAAATATAAAAAGTATATAGCCTAAGCCCTAAATAAAATAATAGGGGGTAAGGCTAGGGAGTAATAAGTATTTATATGGGTTAAGCTAAAACTCCTAAAGAATAATAATATTATAATTAATAAAAGAGGAAAGGGCGAAATAAGTAAAGTAGTTTATATATTAAATATTCTAGGTAAGGGTTATAATCTTTATAAAAATTATATTAAAAGTATAAAGAATAATAATTATATAAAAAGGGTAAATTAGGTATAGGATAGAGTAAAGAATAAGCTTCCCTTATTACCCTATCCGCCCCTATTCCCCTTAGTACCCCTTAAACTACTATAGGGGGCGGTTATTCCCTAAAAGAAGAATATATCTTATAAGGCGGAAGCCTTATAAAGAGTAAAACTACCCTAAGTTATTAATATACCTTATATTAAAGGTCTTTCCTAGGGTATAAGGCTAGGGGTTAAACCTTAAAAGGAAATAAGGTTAATAGGGTTAAGAGGCTAAAAGTTAATAAGATTAAGGTTTAGAATACAATTAAAGTCCCCGGGAGAGCCCTAATAGGGTTATTTATATAGTAAAACCTATATAAAGCTATTAGTATTAATAAGGGGGGTTAAGTAATAGGCGGATAACCGGATTATAAGTAATTCCTAAAAGTATTAAGGGTAGAATAGGTAATTAGCCTTAGCCTTCTCCTATTATTAATAAAAGACTAAATAATTATATACTTAGGTAATATAAGCGCTTTTATATAAAAGATAATACTAGGGTTATTCTCCCTTATTAATAGGGTAGGACCCTTTTTTATTATTATATAAAGCGGTTTTAAAATAATTATAATAAGGGTTTTCCTAATAGTATTTAAAAATATAATTATATTAAAAGTAATTATAGTATTACTTAGGGTATTTTTATTTATTTAAATATACTCTAGGGGCTTTAAAGGGCTTCTAGAACCTTACTATTATACTAAGTAGGAAAAATCCCTAGAAGGGGCAAAACCCCCTAATAGTAGAGCGAAAGTAAAGCCCTAGGCCCCTAAGGGGGGGGCTATAGGGTAGGGGAAAACGAACGTATAGTAAGATAAGCTATCTACTTAGGTAGTCTCGTAGATTATATAAGAAAAAAGAGGGAGGGGGGGGGGAGGGGGGGGTAAGAGAGAAGTAGGAGGGGAGAGAGAGGAGGGAGGGGGTAGAGAAAAGAAGACCTAATCCGGAAGTTAATATAAATAAAGGCGGTAAAGCGCGGTAGAAAAAGGGGTATAAAAACCTTAACTACTTCTCCTTTCTTTTTCTTTTCCTTTTTCCTTTATTATTATTATTTTTATAAGTACTTCCTACCCTATTTATTATAAGAGGAAATAATTATAAGGGTAGTAGGAGGAATAATAATAAAGGAGTATATAATTAATAAGTACCCTATAATTAACTTACCCCTTATTATATATACTTAATTAGTAGAGCTTAATAAGCTATATAATATTCCTTATAACCCTTATATCCTATATTTAATCGAATAAGGCTTTCTTTATTAGGATTAAAAGAATAAATAAATAGTATTAAAGGAAGAGCGACTAGAGTATAATAAAGGGGTAAGGAGCTAGGGTTAATAAGGGAATAAGTACCCGATTAATTAGCTATTATTATTATACTATAAAACGCTTAGGTTATAAAAAGGTAAGGATTAGCCTAGGAGGAGGGAGTAGAGTAAGTAGGGAGCGAAAAAAGTACTAATAGGAGGTAGTTAACGATTCTAGAGCTTGCTTAAAAAACGGCGGAATTAATAGCCTTTATTAAGTAAAGAGGGGCTAAGAACTCTATTAAGGTAAATAATATAACGAGGTTTATTTAAGGGGAGCTAATAGTATAATAGTTTCGGAGACTTATAAGGGAATTATATAAAATCCTAAAACTCGAGTAAAATAAGAGTATACGCCCTTAGTTATTACTTATATAGGCGATTATTAACTTAACCCCTATTATAATTACCTAAATAATAATAATAATAATAATTATAATAATAATAAGTATAATTATAGGGCTAGTATAGAATAATAGGTTTATAAGGCTAATCCCTACCCTTAATACTAAATACCTAAATTAGCTAAATTACCTTTACCCCTTAAATATACTCCTAGTACCCTTTTTACTATCCTATATTACTCTTACCTAGGATAATAGGATTATCGATTAATAAATCCTTAGCCTTATTAAATATATAGTATATTCCCTTAATTAGATTAATAAATAGCTAAAAAAGTAAGTAAAGGCGAATAAAGAATAGTCGAAAGGTAATAAGTAAATAATAGAGTAGATTAAGACTCGCCTTTAGTAGATTAAAAAGGGGGTAAACTAGTCGGTATTCTAGATAATAAATAATAATATACTTTTAATATATATACCTAGTAATAAAAGGACCCCTAATTAAAAGCTAAATATTAATAAATACGCTTTAAATTACCCCCTATTTAAAGATAAGCTAAAAACCTTATATTAGGTAATTAAAAGGCTATATAAGAATACGAGGGGAAACCTTAGACTTTTAAAGGAGGTAGTAAAGTATAAGGAGTAAATAAAAGAGTTAAAGAGCGCTAAAGGAATAGCTAAGGAGTAAAAAGGGGAATATAAGGGGGATAATAAAGATAAAGGTAAAAATAGTACGGGGAAAAAGGAGAGGGGGGCGATTATTAAGAGGATAAGGAATAAGGTAATAATAATAGAAAGGAATAGTAAGGCTTTACCTATAATACCCTTAGAGGAGGGCTAGGAGGAAGCTAAAAGGCTAGTAAAAAAGTAGAAAATAGCGGAGGAGGCTAAGGCGAAGACGTAAAAGCGGGGGTATAATTACCCCCCGAAAAAAGGGTAATACGGGGGCTTATATAATAGCTAAGATAATAAAGGGGATTTAGGGGGTTAAATAAGTAAAAAGGGCTTTTAATAGTAGTAGAAAAGGTAATAGTAATTCTAAGAAGGTTCTAGTATCCGCTATTTATATAAGTCTATAATAAGGTTAAATTAGTATAAATAATATAAGGAGGAGAATTACCTAGTAAGGGGGCTAGCGTAGGATTTATACTAAAGCGCTTAAATAAAGTCCGCTTAGTCCTTTAGGGGGGTAATTAAAGTATAAAGAAGGAGAGTATATTATAAAACTATAAAATAATAGTATAAAAAAATATATTTAGCCGTTTTATCCTTACTTAAGCTATATAAATATAAAGGTAATAGTATAAAGGGGATATAATAAGTAAAGAAAAACTTATTAAGCCTAATTCTACTAGTATAGAGTTAAAAAAGAAGACTATTAAGAAACTTTAGAAAAAAAGCGTATTTTACGAGAAGAGTGCTTAAATATAGCTAAGGGGGAGAGTTTATAGTATAACTATAGGACTAATTATATTATTTAAGGCGCTATTCTTTAGATTCCTAATAACTACGATATTTATTTTCGAAATAAAGGTCGAATAGCTTATAGGACTAGGACCCTATATTATTAAAGCCTACTTAAGAGGTAAAGGCTTATTAAGTATCCTCTAGGGTAATATAGGGAGTAATAAGGGGGCGATTATAGTATAGGTAGAGTCGGCGGGTAACCCGACTAATAACCGAATAGATAACGGTAATAAACCCGCGAGATTCGAGAAGCTAATAGGTATATATAGAACGATAGGTAAGGTAAATATCTAAAGGGGGGATATATACCTCGATCTTTATATAATAGCCGGGTATAGTATAATAGGCGTTAATAATAGTATATAGGTATTAGGCCTAAACCTTAGCTAGTTCCTTAATCGATTAGCCGGAAGGGTAGCCCCTAGTTAGAGTAGGAGGGATAAAATAAAGGGAGCTATAAGTAATAATAGTACGAATAACCTTAGTATAAACCTCTTTTATATAAGGAAGAGTAAAACCCTAGGTTAAAGTAATAAAACTAATAAGTATAAGCTATTATTTTTATAGCTTTTATAAAAGTTATTAAAGGTATACTTTCTATCGGAGCTTATAGTATATTTATATACTAAGTATACGGGCCTCTTAGGTAAGGGTAATTAATACTTTATTAAGGATTAATAAGGAGGTATCCGCTTAGTAAATATATATAAAGTAGAGAAGCTTACTTTTAAAAGGCTAAAAGAATATTTTATACTCTATTACCTAATCCTAGTAAATACCCTAGGCCTAAATAAGCTAAGCCTAGACTTAAGCTAAAGTATAACTAGTATTAATAATATTCGTATTATTAATAAAGCCTATTAGAATAACCCTAATAACCTTCTCGAGGCGTTAGTATAAGGAGGAGATATAAAGGATAAAAAGGATAAATAATAAAGGGGATTCCTAGGGTATACCTTTTAGAATAAAAATAGGGTTTAAAAGAATACTATTAATACGTATATAGGATAAATAGTTTATAAGGTAGGAGTAAAAAAGAGCTAAGATCTAGGGGGAAAAGCTAAGATAATCGAGGGTTTAAATAAGCTTATAGTAAAAAATATAATCGAAGGCCCCTATTATATTAAGTATAAAAAGGGAAATTAAGCCTTAAAGGCTTTATATTATTTAGACTATCTTAGTAAAGAAAAGTAGTATACTATTTATAAATTATCTAAGGCGGTTACCTATTTAACTAAAAGGTAGAATACTCTAAAGTTCTATAATTATAAAAATACGCTTTATAAGGACTATTTCTAGGACTTTATTAACTATATTTAGGAAGGAGATTAGCCTATAGCCCCCTAGAGTCCGGTAGACTTTAGGTAATTTACTCTACTTATAAAGAATAAAAATATTAAAGACTTTATAGGCGGAGGGAAAATAAGCTTAGGAGATATAACCTTATAAAAGCCTAGTAAGGATAATAACTAGGGGGGGGCTATAGCCCTTAAGGAAGTTAACTAGGATACTATTAAAGCCTATTAATTTTTATAAAAAAATATTATAGAGTACTTTATAAATATCGGAGTTTATAATAATTAATAAAATATTAAAAAAGGGGAAGGGGTTATCTAGTACTAAAGGCAGGGGGGTAATTAGGGGGCGAGGGAAGAACTTATTACTTAGGAGGCAGACTTTCCTAGTAAAGTCTAAAATAAGGGGATTATTAGGAAAGGCTATAAGGGGAGGTATATAGGCTAGCTTAAGGGGGGCCTAGTTATATAAGTATACTTACTAGGTTATAGACTATATTATATAGGGATTAAAGGAGGCTAAAATAAGAAAACCCTTTTATATATCCTTTTTAATAATATAAATAGACTTTTTAAAAGTAAATATTACTTTTTAATAGTCTTTTTAATTAAAGTTTATCGGATTCGTATACTAATAATAACGACTTTTTTTAATAAACCTTATTATACTTATTACCTTAAAAGTCTATTAAGGGATTATACGGGGTCTGAATATATAAGGGTAGTATAGGATAATAATAGTTATTATAGCCTTTAATTTACTATAAAGCTAAGTAATAAAAGAGTTAATCTTTTTAAGCGAGGAAGAGCGAATATAATAAGGAAGGAGGTAATTCTTAGCCTTCGCTAGGAGAATATTAGTATTAAAAGACTTTTAGTATTAAAAAGGCTTAGACTCTAAAAGGAGAATAGTATAAAAGGAGATAGCCTATAGTATATAATTAAAACTATAAAGATTTAGGTTAAATTTAAGGAAAATAAGGAGGCTAAAAGGGGAGGCTTAGAAAAGGTCGATTATACTAGTATAATAGCTATAGACTTCCTAAATAACCTTATAGGGGGGAATAAGGAGTTTAAGGCTAAGTAAGGATATAGTATTAAAAAGGGTATAAATATAAGGCGAAGTCTAGCTATAAAAATCCTATAAAGGATAGTATAAATTAAAATCCTTAAGGATAATAACTAAAGAGCGATTAAAGAGTAATTAAGGTAAAAAGGGGATAAGGCTAATAAGGATACCTAGGGGTAGGGAATATAAGGAGAAAATATAAGGATTATTATAAAAGAAAATCCTAGTAATATCCTTTATAAGGATTAAATCCTAGGATTATATATTATATTATTTATAAATATAAAGAAAAGCTTATTCTATACTTTAGATAAGGTAATAAAGGGCGAGTCTAGGGAGTAATAAGTATTCGTATTAGTCGAGTTAAAATTCCTAGAGTATAATTATATTATAACTAGTAAAGGAAAAAAAGGCTAAGTAAATAAAATAGTTTATATATTAAATATTCTAAATAAGGGTTATAATCTTTATAAAAGCTAGGTAAAAAGTATAAAGAATAATAATTATATAAAAAGGGTAAATTAAGTATAAGAAGGAGTAGAAGATAAGCCTCCCTTATTATTATAACTTCCTTATCCTCCCCTTATACCCCTTATACTAAAGCTCTTATAGGGGGCGGATACTCCCTAAGAAGAAGAGGTACTATAGGCGGTTAAGGCCTTATAGGGGGCGGAAGTACCCCGAGTTATTAGGGTACCTTGCGTCGATAAAAGCCCTTATAATACTAGACTCGGGGTTAAGTCCTAAGAGGAAGTAATATTAATCGGGTTTAAAGGTTAAAAACCGGCTAAGTTAAGGTTTAAGGCCTAATTAAGGTTTTTAGGGGAGCCTTAATAGGGCTACTTACGTAGGAAGACTTATATAAAACTATTAGTATTAATAAAAAGGGTCGAATAATAAAGGGGGAACGATTAAGCTATAAGCGGTTCCTAAAAGTATTAGGGGTATAATAAGTAGTTCGCTTTTACCCTTTCCTATTATTAATAAAAGATTAAGTATTCGTATACTTAGATAGTATAAGCCCTATTATATAGAAGGTAATACTATAAGTACTCCCCTTTATTAATAGGGTAAGACCCTTCTTTACTATTATATAAGGCGGTTTTATAATATTTATAATAGGAGTCCTCCTAATAATATTTAAAAATATAATTATACTAAAAGTAATTATAATACTACTTAGGGTATATTAACTTATTATAGGGTTTATAATAAATAATCTCTAAACCGATAATAAGGCTATTTATATAGAGTCGGTTTATATTAATAATACTACTAATCCTAAAAATAAGGTTTATTCGGGGAGTAATCCTTTAAAAGCCTTCGTAAGGCTTTATAACCCTAGAATAAACGATATTAATATAGTTAACGGTTCGGAGAATAATAAGGAGGGTATTATAATCCCGAAGGGCGGATTCTATTTAAACTCCTTTAGTAATAATAACGAAAGTATAGTATACGTATACTATTTTAGCCCCGAAAGTATATTAAATCTAATTATTCTAGTCTATAAGACTCTTCTTATTAGTATTAAAAGTAAGAATAATATTATTATTCGGAAAGTACTAGGCTATTATAACTATTAGTAAATTAATAGCCTTATTCGCCTTAGTAATAAGGGTAAACGGGGGGGGGAATAGAGTATTATCTAAGGTAGGGATATCTTTTAAAAAAATAAGGACTTCGTAATTATATTAAATAGGGATTAAGCGGACTCTTATTAGCCTTTTAACTATAGGGTTCTTAATAATAGCGAGAATAAAAGCCTATAATAACTAGCTAAAAAAATAGACTTTAGCTAAAGAATAATTATAATAGCTTTTTCTATAGACTTTTAAATAACCTAGGTAAAAAAAGTAAAAAGGGGTATAGAATCCGCTAATAGAGTAATTAAACTCTAGGTACTAAGTATTATAATAAGGGTATTAATAATAGACTATATAACGCGAAAGCTATCCTACGAGATTACTTAGGCGAGTTTATTAAAAGCGGACTTAAAGAGGGGATTATCTAAAGCCTAAAGCGTATTTATAAAAGGGTTATTAGAAGAGGAAATAATATTAAAGGAGGATAAACCCGCCGGCTAATTCTAGTAGGATTATCGGAGTCTAAGGGTTCCCCCGTCGAGGTTTATACTTCCGCCCGGGTTCCCCCTAGACTCCTCGCCCGATAGCTCTACGTATAAGGCTATCCTTCTAGAGGAAGAAAGCGTATAAAAAAGAAACTATAAAGAGGTTTATTAATCGTATTAAATAAATAGGCGATAAGCTCCTTCTTATCGTATTATGATTTTTTACTACTTAGGGTATATTAACTTATTATAGGGTTTATAATAAATAATTTCTAAGTTAATTATAAGGCTATTCGTATAAAGTCGGTTTATATTAACTATACTATTAATTCTAAGGATAAGGTTTATCTAAGGGGTAATACCTTAAGGGCCCTTATATAGTTTTATAGCCCTAGAGTAAATAATATTAATTTAATTAATAATATAAAAATAATAAAAAGGGTATTATAATTTTAAAAAGTAGACTCTATATAAATACTTTTAATAATTATAATAAAGGTTAAGTATATATATATTACTTTTATTCTAAAGGCTTATTAAATCTAATTATCCTAATTTATAAAACTCTTCTTTTTAGTATTAAAGGTAAGGATAATATTATTATTTAGGAGATATTAGGCTATAATAATAGCTAGTATACTAATTACTTTATTCGCTTTAGTAATAAAAGCAGGGGGGGATAAAACCCTATTTATAATAAGAATATCCTTTTAAGAGATAAAAACCTTATAATTATATTAAATAGGGACTAAATAAACCCTTATTAGGATACTAATAATAGGGATTTTAATAATAATAAGAATAAAGGCCTAAGATAATTAGCCGGAGGAGGCGAACCTTAGTTAGAGTATAATTATAATAGCCTTTTCTATAATTTTTTTAAATAGCTTTAATAAAAAATATAGAAAAGGGGGTAGAGTCTACTAATAGGGTAGCTAAACTCTAGGAGTAGAGTTTTCCGGCGAGGGAATTAATAATAGTCTATATAGCGCGAAAGCTATCCTACGAGATTACCTTAGCGAGTTTATTAAAAACGGACTTTAGGAAGGGATTATTTAAAACCTAAAGCGTATTTATAAAAGGGTTATTAGAGGATAAAATAATATTAAAAGAAGGCGAACCCGCTAATTAGTTTTAGCGGGATTATTAGAGTCTAAGGGTTCCCTTATTAAGGTTTATACTTCTACCTAGGTCTCCCCCGGAGGCTTTACCCGATAGCTCTATATACGGGGCTATCTTCTAGAGGAAGGAGGCGTATAAAAGAAGCTATAGAAATAGGTTATTAGTTATATTAAATAGACTAATAATAAGCTCCTTTTTATCGTATTATAATATTAATATTAATAGATAATAAGGTTTATTACTATATATAATATTATAATTAGTAACTCGCCTAGCTAGGCTTAGTTAAGAAATAGCTAATACTATTTTAACTATTATTTAATAGCCTTTTTATAATACTATTTTTCCTTATTTACGATTATTTAAATAATTACCTTATAGAAGTATAATAAGTCGTTTACCCCGGTTAGAAAATAGGATTTAATATTCTTATATACTATTTTTATAAGGCTATTAAGCTTCTAACTAACGTATTTATATTATAAAATATAGTAAATAGCCTATTATTCCCTTTATAGTATATATTCTCGAGAAATATATTTTATAATCAAGGCCTACTATACGCTATATATTTTATTAAACGCTTACTATACTATATAGAACGCCTCCTCTATTTTTATAAATATAACCGTTTTCTACGCTAAAAATATACTATCGTAGTTATTAGAGTATCGGAGGTCTCTTATAGACTAATCGCTTGATTATGCAATTGCATATATTATGAGTAGTAATTGTTATATCTAGAATACAAGAGTGTGTACTAGCTACTTGTGCGCGTCGTAGGGTCAGGGCCCGCTGCCCTAGGATCGGGATCCGCGGACTCCTATACGGGATCCGCGGCCTCCTATAAGGCGGAGCGTGCCTTTAGCCTACGACTGTATTTATATAGAGTCTTCGGGGTTTTAAGGAGGATTATAATTAGCCTTATTTTATATAATACTTTAAGAGCTATTATTCTTATTATTATTGTTTTCGTCTTCGTCGGTAGTAATAGTACTAGGTTATTTCTAGTACTTCCTAATTCTCGCCTAAATATTATTATTAATATAGAAAATATAAAACTATTATTATATATTAGCGAAAATAAACAAGAGGGCGTTCTTAAGGGCTATTTCCTTATTTATAATAATAATACGAGGGCGGCTAGCCTAGACCTAGCGGTAGAGATTTTTAAGCTTTTTATAAAGCTAGTCGAAGCCTTCCCTCTTCTTTATATTAATTAGGCCTTAGGCAAAATTTACTAGGCTTTTATAGTTAATTACGCTTATAACTTAAAAAAGATATAATTTAAAGCGATTAGTATTATACGTATTATCTATACTTAGAGCCTTAGGAAATTAATACTATATTTCCTTATACTAGAGATAAGTCTAAAAGACCCCTTTAACCTTATTATTATTATTATACTTTACTATATACTTAATATTTTCTTCTTAAAAAAGGGAAATAAACGCCTAGGTAATTATCTTACTACCGAGGGCTTTATAGTAGATTATTTAGCGATTATTATAAATATCCTTTTAATAGAAATAATACTATAAGGGCTTAGACTAATCTCGAATAATAGTATTAAGTTTATAGGCTAGTAAGGCTCTATATTTTAATAATATTCTCTTAAGATCTTTTTATATTACTATATACTAATAATAAATATTATACGCTAATAAATCGATTAATAATAGATAATTATAATAGCTATAACCCTTATTAATATAGAGTAATACTATTTATACCCGGATATTTCTCTATTTATACTTAACCTATATTACCCTACTCCTCCCCCCCGTATACCCGCCTACCTAATTTAGGTATATAGGTATACGGACCCCGGGAGTAGGTCTATACTTAGGCTATAGTATATAGCTATAAGGAAAAGTTTTCTCGTAGGTATTAAGGCTATATAATATAACCCCTATATATATAAGATATTAATTTCTAAGGCTATTACTACCGTTATCGCTATAGATTTAAATATCCTACTTAATATATATAATCTACCGAATTCCCCTAATTATTCTACGCCTTCCGAAGCGCCCTTTAACCCTATACCCTCGCTACTACCCTTATAGGAATTCGATTCTTATAATATACTCTATAACTTCCTATAAACTTTCTATTATAAGAGTAGTACTACCCTAATTAAGCGATTTAGTAATAAGAAAAAGGAGATTAATAGTTAGCGTATTCCTACTCGAATCGTATTTATTTATAATCGCGGCTATTATCGGCCTATAAAAAGCTCTAGGCTTTATTAAGTATTAATATAAAAAGTCGACTATTAATACCGAATTATTATTAAAACAACCTATAGGCTTTTTTAATAGAAGTAAACCTATAATATATCTTACGATTATTATAATTATAGACCTTCTCTTAACTATTCGGCTTATAATATTTATTATTATCGAATAAACGAGTAAAAGACTTTCGAAAAAAACCTCTTTTAGTACCGCGCCCTTTTAGTAAAAGAACGTACCTTAATTATTCGGTAATAATCTACTCCTTTAATATTATTTTTCTAGTAATAAAATATTTATAATAACTAATAAAAAATCCATTCTAAAGCTCTTAAAGGCTTAATAACTACCTAAGTATTTATCGGCTATTTCTAAAGGGGTAATTTAAAGTATTTTATATAATATAATAATAAGTAAAGGATTATAATAGTACTTTAGACCTATTTATAATACGAGGCTATATAAAAAAGATTTCCCGAGGTTATTAGGTTCGATAATACGTATAAAACTAACCGCTTTAAAATATACTTTTTTTAGGCTATAGGCTATACGGATTAGAAGAGTATAATAAACTTCGCCTTTAGCCTTATTAATACGGAAAAAGAAGAGGGATTCGACTAGCTTTATAATTATTTTAATAACCTTTACGAATAGGTTTATACCCCGGAGCCGAAGGTTATAATAATAAATAACGAGAAGGTATTAAAGAACGCTCTTAATAATACCTTTCCTCGGTTATAATAATAACTCTATATCTTCTATATTAATTCTAATATTCGAGCGAGGATTTAGACTTATTAAAGAGTACTATTAATTAGGCTTCGTAAATATACGCACGGAAGTAATAGATAATTACTAAGAAAGGGTCCTTTACTACTAGTTCTAATATTTATCTATAATAATCTATAAAAGGATTCTTTATAGTCTAAATATAAGAACACCCCCTTTTCCCTTCCTCGTATATCCCCCTTTCCTAACTCGATATTAGATTAAGCTAAACTTTAGAATCTATCCGGTATTAAGTTAAATTCAACCTAAAGTTAATCGGATATTATTCTAACCTCCTATCGTTATACTATCCTATTCCTCCCTTTATCTCCTCTATCTTATACTTATACCTACGTTCTACGTAATATATCCCCTATTCCTCCTAGTACTACCCCTAATTAACTCCTACGTTATCCCTATTATAGCTTACGATAAGTATAACTATAGTCTAACTATAGTATAGTCTACGATTACGATAATATTATCTTAATACCGGTAGTTCTTTCTTTTATTACTATATTATAATCGTTCTTATTAATCGTTTTTCTAGTAATAAACCCTTAAACCCGGATATTAAGTATATTAGTATTTATTAATCGTTCTAGCGACTAGTTTAAGGATTCCTTAGTTATTATATCTATAGGGTTATCGTTTCCGTATATTTATTATATCTTATCTACTTCCTTATTCTCGTATAATTCTCGTATTAATATTATATCGATTATTAATCGCTTTTCCTTCGTTATTCCTAATTTTACTAGATATTTATAGAGCGAAAACGAGTCGGTATATACGATTATTCGAACTAGGCCTAGCCCGAGTTTAGCTTAAAGTCGATTAAGTATTAAAGCAAGGGAGATCCTAACGTCGAATCCGGCTAATATCCTATATATTTCTAAGGCTAGGATAAAACGTATTACCCGCTTATATTTAGTCGAGCTCTAGTAGAGGAGGTTCCCTAAAAGTCGGAATATCTCTTTTCCTCCTATTTCTTCTCTAAGGATAATAACGTATCCAATCTAGGATAAAAAATCCGTATTATTTATAAAGAATCTATTTATAAAAATATATAAGTTTATATCCTAGTACTAGACTAGGATATATTAAAGACTATATTATTAATTATCCTATTATTATTTAAGGCGCTTATTTAACCTCTTATAGTCTTTTTATACTAGTACCTAGGTCTACGCGGTAATAAATAAGTCGTAGGTAGCCTTAGGCTAATAAATAAAGGTAATATATATACTATAAGCGTATTACTCTAGGTATTATTAATAGAAGTCCGGCTATTTATAGTTAATAAGCGTAATTCGTATAGCTTAGCCTTTTTATCGAAATTATACTAAAGTTAGCTTAATATTAAGTTAAAAGCTATTAAAATCTACTATACTACCCGGTTAAAGGATTATCTTAGGCTTTATTTAAAATCTAGCGGAAATTATCTCCTTTTCTTCTAAATCGCCGAAGGCCTTAGTTCTAAGGATAAGGGTATTATTAGTCTATAGACTAATAAGACTAAATATCTAAGGCCTAGAGGTCGAAAGGAGGAGGTATATATCGAATATAAATATACGTATTCGGAGACGGTCGAAGTAGTATACCTAGTATATTCTAAATTAATAGACTCCCGTTTTTATAATCCTATATAGGGGCTTAATAACCCGAATAATTATATCCGGGGGGTATTAGGATCTTATCTTAGCCGGAAGGGAGGCGATAATAGTACGTTCGAGAGCTATACGAGCCTAGGGATAAGCCTAGGTAATATCCCTTAGAGTAAGCTTAGAATTCGACTCGAGTTCGGCTAGCGTTAATACTAGAATTAAATATTAACTAATACGTTAAATTATAGGGGATTATATTAGAATCGTATCCTTACTAGTATTATTATAGCCGGCGATAATTAGTTAAGACTTTTTATATAGGGTATTTATCGTCTTCCCTTTAACTTCCCGGATTATATATACCCGGAAGATTTATACGCTAGCGTACTTCGTAGGGTTAAAACGTTTAAAAGAGAAAACTCCCCTATTAATAAGGTTAATAATCTCCTAGTTATTAAACGCCTTAAATAAACATCCTAGTATAGTAATTTTACCTTTATTCTAAAGCCTAATTAAGAGCGCTATATCGTCTTCCTCTTTCTAGGATATAAAGGCGGTAGCTTCCTACCGTTTTTAAAGGATTTAAACCTCGAATCTAACTTAAGGTCGTATCGAAGTCGGCTTAGAGTAAATAGGGGATTAGTCTAAAATTAACGGGGTATTTTTAATATTTATAAAAAATAGGTAAACGTAGGTTAATCGAAATCGGCGAAGCCTATTAAGGAGTTTAATTATAATATTATAGCTATTAATATAGAATAGGGTAAAGGGGCTTTATTAACCTAGCTTCTTATACTATACCCGTACTTTACTTTATAAGGGTAAATAAAGATAATTAGTCGTATCTAGTCTATTTTAGGCTATTAAAGCCTTACGAATCTAGTAAAAAATAGTATACTAGCGGAGGGCTATTATAGCTTTCTAAATAGCTTATACGCGTTTTATCGTTAATAGTATAGGAGGCGACTTAGGGGTAATCCTAGGGTATACTCTAAATATAAGTAGGGTTAGTATAAGTCTATCTAGTTTAACCGTATTATTTACTACTTTAATAGCTATCTATAGGATCGATATCCGATTAAAGTCGCCTTAGAGGTCTTCTAAAATTACGTTAAATACCCGTTGAAGTAATATATAGTAGCGCTTAACCTTTCTAATAAACTAATAGGCTTTTACTAGGACCTAGGTATAGGAGATCCTAAAAGAGCTAGCTATTATTCGAAATTTAACTAAGTCGAAATTAATTCCTATATTATAGCGGATAAAATCTAAAGGCCTAATATAATAGTTAATCTAAATAAGCTATAAAGCGGCCTAAGTATCTTTTACCGAAAGAGAAGATAGGAATCTTATAGCTTAGAATACTATTACCGCGTTAATAGTATAGAGAATAGGCTTATTATCGAGCTAGAGTATATTAATAATAACCTTATAATTAAAGTCCTTATCGTCTTTAATCCTAAATTTAAAGTATTATAATACTAAGCTATAGAGTTAATAATACTTATAAACCTTCGATACTACCTCTAGGGCTTATATTAAGGTATTATATCCGGCTCGAGTTAGGAGTTAATATAGTCTTACTATAGTAGGATATCTAAATTACCGATAGATTTAACGGAGTTCGCCCTCTATTAGGTTCGAAGTCGAGGCAAAGTCCGGTCGAGATCTAAGAAAGAACTATAGGTATCCTTATTTCCGAATAATAAGGATCCGTCGGGAGCTATAAATAAGCTTATTAAAGGTATTATTAAAAAATACGCCTAGTCGATCTATATTAGCTAGGTATAGGAGGAAGGGAGTTTATATAAAGAGGATATAAAATATAATTCTCCTAATAGGGGTTATAACTACTACTAAGCCAAAAGACGAAATTACTTATATTCCCTCGCCGAACTTAATAAAGGCTTAGCCTATTATCGAGGTATTAAGAAAAAGAGTCGGGATTATAAGTTAAAGAATAATAAACTAATCGAGCCTAGTAGTAAAGACTATTATAGCGCTAGTATCGATTAAAATACCTTAGAAAATTATTTTAGAATATCTATCGGAAAGCGTAAATTATAATACTAGGATAAGTCGAGTATTAATCTAAGAATCCGGGGTATTATAGGAAGTTAGGGTTATAAAAGACTATAAATCGGAAAAGGGTTATAATAAGTTATTATTTATATTCTATCGATCCTAGGTCGAAGTCGAATTAATATCTATAAAAAAAAGTATCGAAGTCGTATTAGTATTCGCTAGGAGTTCTATCGTAGTTAGGTTAATACGTATAAGATAATATATATACGCTACGTTATATAGATTATCCATCGTTTATTATCTATCCGGCGGGTCCGGCTACGCCTTATCGTAATAGGAAAGGTCCTTAAAACCCTCGAAATCTATAATATACGTATCGAAGTCCGGGGTTAATCCTATAAATTTATAGTATATAATAAATAATCTTTTCGCCTATTTATATTCTTTATCTATATATTAGGTCGACTAGTAACCCTATTTTCTATAAATAAAGTACTTCTTATCCTAGGATAATAATAGCTTAGGATATAGACGGGGTTATATCGAATTTAGGTCGAACTTAGGTCGAAATCGGTTAGGTTTCTAGTCGAAGTTTCGTTAATATCTTCTATCGAAATAGAAGGCTTTATACTAATTATCCTAAAGGTATTAGGGGTAAGTCGTTTTACGAGCTATTATAATATCGAGTAAGGAATAAAGATCCGCTATTAAGGATTTAATATCGGTAGCTAGTCGAAATAGGGCGAATTCTAGTTCCGGGATCCTATAATAAGCGTTAATAAGAGTTATCCTAAGAAGAGGGGTTCTACTATATTCCTTACTAAGGGCTTATTAGTAGAGATTAAGTTTATTAAATAACTTCTAAAGGATTTCGTATAGTTTATTATCCGGATTCGTATTATAAATAGTTTAATATATAGTTAAAGTCTAATCTATATAATAATAGGAATAATTTATATTAGTATTAAAATATTATTTAATCTAAAGGTAAACGTTTATAAAAGTATAATTCTAAGGGATATAGTTAATATAGTATTATTATACCTATCCTAAGAGAATCCGGGAAAATAATATATAGAAATTCGATAAGTAGATTTTAAGTAAATAATAAATATTTATTATAACCCTTACTTTATTATCGAATAGATTATAGGGTTCTCCCGAGTATATTTTCGACTTATCCTAAACCTTCGTAAATTTTATAATTATATTAGTATTTACTAGGGTATTATCGAAGTATATTAGTAGAAGCTAATAGTATACGTCTACTAGTACCTCGGGTTTCCTACTAAATCGAGATTAGCTTCTATATAAAATTAGATTAATATTAGTTCGAATTTAGTCTAGAATCCTATTATCTTCGTTTTAGGTTTTATTTTATATTACTCGGAGAACTATATTATAATACTAGTAAGTATATAATATTAGTCTCCTTAGTACCTAAATAATAGTTAATTATACTTATTATCGGGGTAGGAGCTCTAGGGTATTTTCTTCCTATTTATTATTTAGGGTAGGATCGATTTCCGGTTAACTTTAGTTCGAAGTTATACTAACGTTAGATCTAGTTTTAAAAAGCTTAGGGGGGAGAATAAAGGGAGGTATATAAATCTCCGGTTCGAAGTATATAATCCAATATACCCGAATAGGCTATACTAGTAGTTCCTCGAGCTATAGAACCGCTTCGAAAAGCGGGTTAGGTTTCTCTATTATCGGTCTTATATAGATTCCTCTTCTACTTAGAAGGTTTTAGAAGGGTTTTTTAAAGGCGATTCGCGAAAATTCCTACGTAAAGGCTATTTATCCTTTAAAATACTCCTAGAATATAATTAGTAATTTATATCTAGTATTATACTTACTATTTTCTATCTCTACTATAAACTTCGTAATATAGAGTTTAATTAGAGCTTTATCTTAAATCGTTCTAAGAACCTCCTTATCCTATTTTAAAATATCGAGGCTATACTATATTACCTTTAGGATAATTATATCCTTAAAAAGGGCTTAGGCCTAGTCGTTTCCTAGTTAAGCTATTATCCTTATTCGTTCTTAAAAGAAGGCTACTTTTTACTAAATTCGAACTATTTCCTAATCGAGATCGAAGAAATATCGAGTCTTATTCTTTTTAAAAAACCTAGAAGTAATTACTTATATAGAACCTAGGTTTTTACTTACTAATTATAACTTCCTTTTTTATACCGAGTAAAAGAATCTATTATCCGAATCGATCTTCTTTCCTTATTAATTTATAGTTGCCTAAATTAACTATTAATTAGTATTAATTAGGCTTTATAAATATATATACGGAAATAATAAATAATTACTAAGAAAGGGTCCTTTACTATTAGTTCTAATATTTATTTATAATAATCTATAAAAGGATTCTTCGTAGTCTAAATATAAAAACGCCCCCTTTTCCCTTCCTCGTATATCCCCCTTTCCTAACTCGATATTAAATCGAGCTAAACTTCGGAATCTATCCGGTATTAAGTTAAATTCGACCTAAAGTCGATCGGATATTATTCCGACCTCCTATCGTTATACTATCCTATTCCTCCCTTTATCTCCTCTATCTTATGCTTATACCTACGTCCTGCGTAATATATCCCCTATTCCTCCTAGTACTACCCCTAATTAACTCCTACGTTATCCCTATTATAGCTTACGATAAGTATAGCTATAGTCTAGCTATAGCGTAGTCTACGATTACAACGATATTGTCTTAATAAGTACCTAGTATATTTAATAATAATAATACGCTAGCTAATAATACCGCTAATAATACTATTAATAGCCTTACTTAATATAATACTATATAAGGAAAGGCTAAGAATACTATTATTATACTACTACTAGTAAGTAAGGCTATAACTTATAAAGGTATATTTACTATATAGAAAACGGTAATTTATACCTATATAGAAGAAGACTTCCTCGTTAAATAAAAGGCTTTTACTAATACCTATTACCCGACCTAATACCGTATTATTACCTATATCTCTAAGGTATATATACCTTTCTACGAGTAGTAGGTAGCCTACTATATTCGAAGGTATTATAACTTCGGCTAAAGAGTTAAGAGCCCGGTTAAAATAGTATATAGGGATATAAAGTCGTATTTTCTTACTAGTACTAGTAACCTTCTATATCTCTTTAATGCCCTTATTTAAATAATTAGGAGTAAAAAAAGAATATATAAATAAAAAACCGCCTAGTAATAGCTTAAGTAATAATAGTACTATTTTAATAAGGCTTAACTTAGCGATATTAGCCTTAAGGTCTTTTATTCTACGATTAACCTTTTAATACGTTAATATAGGCTTACTAAGGCTGTAATACTATTATTAACGTAGTAATAATAGCCTTTAAAGCCTTATTTAAATACCTTCGTATAATAGTATAGCTTACCTTATACTTATATAATCCTTTAATAGCTTTAGGCTAGCCGAGGGCTTTTTAAAGAAGATATTTATCCGCGCTAATAGTTATAAAAGCCTCTAGTAATTACCCCCCCCCTATAGCTTTAAGAATTATACCTAATCTACTCTTAAAATAGGATCTTAACGAGCCTTTTCTCCGTATTAGAGATCCCTAAATCGTCGATAACCTTCGCGGCTAGCCTTATAGCGCGTAGAATTAAAGGCTACTTATCCCTCCTACCCTTTAGGCAATAGCCTTATAAGTAGTAACGACGATAGCCTTATAAGTAATAACTATAATAGCCTTATAGGTAATAATAATAATAGCCTTATAGGTAGTATAAGGCTTAATACTATACCTATTACTCGGGAGGTCTAGCTAAGGTAGTATATTATACCTTAATTCGAGTATATAACGTATACGAACGTAAGATAAGATCGATATTAATACCTCGGCTAAGCTATCTACGAAGAGATTATAATCGTATATAAATATACGGGGAGGAAGAGTATCTTAAGGATAAAAAGGTAGACTAAGGGGTAGGCTAAGGAGGGGGGTAAGGGGGGGTAATAATAACGCTATTAGTATTATTAATACTATTAATAATACTATCGCCGTTTTTTTTAATTAAAGAGATTATACTAGTTATATAGCCGGAAGAATAGTCGGACCGCCTAATCTCGCGACTTATTGCTTATAATCGCTTTTTATTATAGATTTAAACGAATTAGCCTTTAATCCTATACTTTAAAGCTCGTATTTCTAAGCGTATATTTTTATATACTTATAGCCTAAGTACGGACCCTTCTTCTATAGGCCGTATACCTATATACCTAAATTAGGTAAGCGGGTATATAGGGGAGTAGGGTAGGTAGTATAGGTTAGGTATAAATAGAGAAATATCCGGGTATAAATAGTATTACTCTTAATATAATAGGTCTCTTTCTAGCCTATTACTTAGGTAGTAAGAGCTTTAATCTTAAATAGGTAATTAAGCTTTTAAATTAATGTTTTTTATAGGCTAATACTTATAAAGGGTATTCTAGGGCTATAATTATAAAGAAGATTATACTAGGAAGGAAGCTATTCTCTATTAAAATCTCGCTTACGACCTAATTTATCCTTTATAAGAGTACTACTATAATCGCGGAAAAAGCCCTTAAAAAGGTATATAGGTTATTAAAGGAGTTAAATAAAGGTATTAATAGTAGTAGCGGGATTCTTATAATAGTATTAATATTAGTAGTAGTATTAATAGTAGTATTAATAGTAGTATTAATAGTAGTATTAGTAATAGTAGTAGTAGTAGTATTTATAGCGGAAAAAGCTATTAATAAGGTATATATATATATATATATACGGGCGCGTATATATATAAATATAAATAGTATTAAAGAAATTAAAGGTACTTTTACGACTACGAGTAACTCCTAAGGCTACTAGGACTTTATACTCTAGATAGGTAGTATAGGCTAGCGCGGGGTTATTTACTAGGTCGTATAACGGGTACCCTCGTTTTAGTAATAGGTAGGGGAAATAGGGATCGAGGATAGGGAAAATAGTAATACTATTATTTAGAGCCCGAAGCGTATTTACGAAAGGGTTATTAAAGGATAAAATAATATTAAAAAAAGGCGAACCCGCTAATTAGTTTTAATAGGACTATTAGAGTCCGAGGGTTCCCCTATTAAGGTTTATACCTTTACCTAGGTCTCCCCTAGAGGCCCTACCTAATAGCTATACGTATAGGACTATTCTTTTAGAGGAAGAAAGCGTATAAAAGAAGCTATAAAAATAGGTTATTAGTTGTATTAAATAGACTAATAATAAGCTCCTTCTCGTTATATCGTAATATTAACTAATTAGTATTAAAAAAAGAGCTTAATTTAGTATAATTAAGAGGTTTTTAGTCTTTATTATATAAAAAGGGTTCTTCCTTATAAAAAGGAATTTAAAAGATAATTTAGGGTTTTTTAATTTAAAAAGTAATTTTAGGGTTCTAATTAATTTTTAAATACTTATTCCTTTTAAAGACCTTTAAATAAACTATTAAGAGCTTAGTAAACTAGGCTTATAACTATTAGGATTAGGTTTAGCTTTATATAAGGAAAGGGAATAAAGATAAAGAATAAAAGGATTAATACTTTATATAAAGTTAGGGTAAGCTTTATATAATTATTATCTTTAACTCTTTATCTAAGGGGTAATTATTCTAACTACTTATATATAAGTACTTTTTCTAATCTAAAATATAGAAAAAAAGAAGAAGAGCTTTTTAACGATTCTATAATAATCCTTTATCTTCTCGTAGGCTCTTACGGGGTAACTAAGGGTTGTACGGTATAGCCGAGGGAGTCTTTAGAATCTACGAGATAATCCTAAATTGTATAATTAAATAGTTATAATAAGGGGTAAATCGCCGGATTCGGCGATTCCTCGTATTAAAGGATTATAAGGTCCGAGAGTAAATCTATTATAAAATTATAAGGACTATTATAAAGGTTATTATACTTTATATAAGTAGTTATACTTAATTATTATTATTATTATTATTATTATTATTATTATTATTATTATTATTATTATTATTATTATTATTATTATTATTATTATTATTATTATTATTATTATTATTATTATTATTATTA